>PVKS010006766.1:0-76515 GCA_004027875.1 Aplodontia rufa
TACAGCAGTTGCTCAGTGGTTACAGCACTTGTCCGGCATGAGCAAGCACACAGGTTCAAACCCCAGCACCCACATACACAACTTAGTGTCAGAGCAACGAAAGCCATGTGAAAAACTAAAAAAAAAAAAAAAAAAATTGATTCTCTCTCTCTCTCACTGTCCTTCTCTCTTAAAAAAAAAATACAAAAACAGCACTGCTTCTTCCAAAGAACTCTGGCCTCCCAGCTCAACAAAACACAAATTGGAAAAACAATGCCACTCATATGAGGACTACATTGCCCTCGCCAGAGAACCCAACATGACGTGGTTTGCTATCAGAATTTCCAAGAAAGCTACACGCTTCCTCTGTCCTGCAGCACACTTCAACCATCCCTTCTATTCTAGAAGGACCATGAAAAAAGCCCTTGAAAACTGCCATTCTGGCAGTGAACACGTAAATTCTCCAGGCAGCTACTAACTTAAAACACCGGAAAGGGCAACTCCATGATACCAAAGAAGATGGTAGTGATCGTTCTGCCCATGGCCGACCACACAAATCTCTTCAAACTCTACAAGTATCTCAACAAAATGAAGAAATAAAGCTGTATGCTGCCCAAAGGTCATCATGTGTTTTATTCAGCAAACTTATCTTCTACTAGGTGACAGCCCCTGAGGGTACAGAATCCCATCACTGAGCAAAAATGGAAACAACTCCTTCATGGAGTTCACAGTATAGAGGGAAGACAGGCATTTGTACAATAATCACACAAATAAATGTGAAACGGAAATTATCATTGTTTTATGAATTAAAAAGGCATCTCTGTGGAAACAACTTTGAGCCAGGCTGTGAAAAGTTAAGTCAGAGGTCACTAGGGCGTGATAGAAGTAGAGTGCCACATTAAGAGTCTTCTAGAAAAGGAGACAGCAAGTGCAATGGTCTTGTAGCAAAAAACTCCATGACATACTTAAAGTGAGGGTGCCTGGAGCACGGAAAGCTTGGGGGACTGCGGCATGAGAGGCATAATCAGATGGAAGGTTTTGGTTCTTATAAATACAACAGGAAGGCATCGGAGGGGAGGTTGGTAGACAAGGTGTGATATGAATCAGATTTGCATTTAAAAGATCATTTTGGCTGCTCAATTGTAAACAAACTGGTAGAGGTAAAATATAAGGACAGAACTAAAGGGGTGGACTAGGACAGAGATGAAGGGGTTTGTGAACTTACATGATAACATGTGTATGCAGAGTATCTAGACAGAGCAATGAATGGTAGTCACTCAGATTGTGTTGGGTCTTGTCACAAGAGCACAGCATGGGGGGATCAGGGCACAGGCTGGTTAACAGCACAGACTGTCCAGCCAGGCTTCCTGGTTTAGAACCCCAAAAAGGCCACTGTGCACCCTTGTACAAGTTTTATAATCTCTCTGCCTCGGTTTTATTCACCTATAAAATGGGGATAATGCTATAGATTCCCAAAATCATCAGGTAAAGATGTTTCTTAAAATTCTTAACCTTTGGATTTTTTAAAGGTGTGAGAGTCCACTTAATATTCTGTAACACTTCCCGTGAGTCTTGGGCAAGATCTCATAATCAAACGCATTAATATGTTTTGAAGCAAAATGTATGATTATAAATACTATGTGAGCTAAAAAAAATAATAAATGACTCATATCACTTCAAATCAGGTTTTTCCATCAAAAGAGTTTGCATCACATATTTTTATTATGTTTTTTCAGAATCTTTTGAAGTTCAGCATTGCAAATCAGTGACTGTGTAGACCTACAGGACCTTCCTCCTACCATTCATAGGAGGAATAAATTAATCACCATTTCTAGTTCCTTGTAACAGTCCCTAACATATAGTAATGCTATAGAAGCATTTGTGGAGTAAGTAAAGCTCTTGTGTACCATCTAGCTGGCTGTATGGATGTAGGAATTACTCATCTGTTCAATGAAAGCAATGCTAGGATGACCTCTGAGGTCCTTCCATCCTCAAGTTCCCCAGGCATCTTGAGGATCTTGAGAAATATCCATTTCCATTTCTTTGTGGAGAAGTCAAAGGAGGACCCTGAATCCACCCCTGACCAGGCAATGATGATGCCATAGCAATTTCACTCCCTGCCCTCCCATGGCTTCCATCCCACAGAATCAGACCCTGTCCTGCATTTGCCTCTCCCATAAGGACATCTAACTGCCATCCTCCTAGACCCCAGCCCCAACAGCCTTCACCTTCCTCACAGTACATTCCCACAGCTGCACTCAGTCCCTGAACTCCAGTCACCAATGTGAATCATCAGACCTCCCAGGCCAAGCACAACCAGGGGTAGGAAATGGAAACCAGAAGCTATCCTCACTGCGCTTACTATCAAAGGCACCAGGAAAGGAGACAGAGAGAATGTCAAGGACTTTAGTCATAGGACTCTGGGAGCATCAGCAACCTAATTGTACAGAACCTTGGTTACCTTCTGTGCAGTATTAGGATAATAACAACAGAACTTATTCTGCCTTCTTCACAAAGTTGCTATGAGCACCCCAGAAGGTAAATAAAAACAACCTTGTCAATAGTGGTTCATTATTACCTCCATCATCCACTGCCTTACCACTGAAATTCTTTCTGCAAGGAAAGATGTTCAAGTTATGGATAGTGTCCTGGTAAAACAAAAATCTGCATTTCAGTCCTTTGTTAAAGAAGGAAATGAACATATATGCAGGCCTTACCAGAGGCCAGGCACGACTCTGGATTCTTCACCATGTGTTGTATCACTCAATTAGAAGACTTGCTTTTGTGGACAAAGTCATCATGTACTTTATGCCTCAATTACTAGTGTCCCTTGGTTTTTATTTCAAGATGAGTACTGTTCTATGGAAGTCAAATCCATTTACAATAGATTAACTTAGAAATCAATACTCCTTAGGTCAGTACAGTGTGCTTGACATTTTATGAAGGGTTTGTTCAGCTGTGGTTGTACTTGATTTTTCCAACAAGATACAATTATCAACATTATTTGGGTTTTTTTTTTTTAAAGAGAGAGGGACAGTGAGAGAGACAGAGAAAGAGAGAAACAACTTTATTTAGTTTTTCACATGGCTTTAGTTGCTCTAGCACTTAGTTGTGTACGTGGTGCTGGGGTTTGAACTCGGGTCCTCGTGCTTGCCAGGCAAGTGCTGAACCACTGAGTTACCACTCCAGCCCTATCAACCTTATTTGTAAGAGAAGGAAACTGAGGCTGAGGTAATGGCCTGAGAAGTGGGGAGCTGAAAGGAGGAATTCAGGCTATAAAATGCATGCCTTCAACCACTGTGATCTGGAATCTCTATAGTTCTGAGACTATGCCACAGATTTTTTAATGAGCAAGTGCTAAATTTCTTTGCTCAGATCATTTCTTCAAACTACTTCATTAGGAAGGAAACTAAAACAGCACTGGATACAACAAAAAGTTGTGGCTGTAATCAAACTAGTGCAACAAATGACAGCACAGAGGGTCAACCTAATGGTCATTTGCCACAAGGAAATGAAAAGGCAGGCCTGGCTCCCCGGTGAAGCCCCCCACAAGCCTTCCTAATAACTCCAATTTAGGATACGTAAGCTCTGTAGCAGAAGGAGAACCAACTCCTGTTTGCACTTCTCTCCTGTGTCGGAGGCACTGTGGAAAGTCACCGTGCAGACTTAATAGTTTCTGCCACATTTCAAGACACTATGTTTCACTGTTTTTTTGCTTTTTCCTCCTACAGCGAGACAGAGAAGTAATTATTTCTCTGTCTACTCATCTTGATACCATGCTTCACTAGCCTAGAAAGAGAGGAAATGGGAATGGGAAATCTAAAACCAAAGACCTAGAACCTGAAGAAGCTGCACAAAGTTTTTAACTCAATGAGATTTGCATAGAAATCTGCAGTTAAAGTTTCCATCCTACTTCATTTCTTAGAAAAACTTAATTACATCTGGCTAAGGCAAGATGATTTCTTTAAAAAAAATAACACATTTAAGGTTCAGAGAGCATGACATATCTATATCTTGCATTTATAATAGTGATTTGCACTTTACAAAACTTGCTCCATATATTATCTCATTTATTTCCTAATTTAGTGCTAACTCTTTAAGCAATAATTTGGATTTAGAATTTAAAAGGATTTGAGAGGGAAAAGTTATCATTTTGAGTGCATACCAAGTGCTAGTCCTTCTACTGAGTGATTTGCATTCATTATCTTCAATTCTCTCAACAGCTCAGCAAGGCAGGCACATCATTCGGGATCCCAGCAGAGTTTAAAATCTTCCAACAAGGACTGCAGAAGCAACGGAGGTTAGCATCACCACAAGAAACTCAGGGAGGGCAGGGAGCGGCAACAGGAGCCATGGCTTCCCAATGAAGCAAAGCAGTGAAGCGTTGCGAGGCAACGGGACAGATGCAGGAGGACACTGGGAACCCACCGTGCACCTGCCCTCTCGCCCACTGCTTGTCCCTCCCCCTCCATGGCTGATCACACTTGGAACAGGAGGACAAGGGGTCCCACTAAGACAAGCCTTCAGATTCTCGGTCACACAGCAGGCTGGGAAACGGTGGAAAGGGGCTCTGGAAGGAAACAAGACAACCAGCACAGTCTACCCTCCTCCAGCAGCAGCCCCTTCATCCATTTTTAACTTTCATTCAGTTGAGAAAAATGCCAAATCCAAACGAGATGATGTCAGTTCAGCCACCTTCCCAGTGGAAACCTAAAATAAGCAACTACATTCTTTTCACAAATATGGGAAGAATAAAAGGGAGATCGGGATAACTACTTAACATAAAGATCACTCACAAATCTTTCCTGAGGCTTTGATATTTGATCGTGACATCTAACCTGGTCAACATATCAGCCAGCCTCCCTCCACCACTCTTCCACGCTCCCCTACCCTGTGCCTGTTTATCAACTGGATAGTGTTCCTTACCACTCCTTCCTCTGCCCTTGGTTCTCAGACCCAGCCACAAGGGATGGAACCATATTTTGGCCACTGAGGCTTACAAAACTTATATACAATGGTGTCCATCACCATTCTCCAAACTCAACCTGAAATCAGAAGCAAAGATGCCCATTGGCATGGTGGATAGGTCATTCTTCCAGAACACAGAACAAGGTAGAGAAGGATGAAGAGGACAACCAAAGGACAGAGACATCCAGCTCTCCAAATATTAAAACCCCCCTTTTTTAGATAAAGAAACTAAGACTCCAAGGACAAAGTAGTTTGGCTGAGGTCACAAAGCTAGATGAGGAAGCTGAGATTCAAATTGTTATTTTAAAGCTTCTGTTCTTTAAGAAATTAACACTACATGGAAGAAGAGAAAGCCTCTCAACTTCCAGTCAAGGAGAATTAGGTTCATCTGAGATACAAACCAATTACCAGCTTAAAAACGCTTTCTAACATTGATAAGTAAAAATCCAAAGCTCCCTCCTGTGGTCATTAAAATTAAATCTTAAAGATTATGATGAGCAAGGGATTCAAGAGCTTTATTAGCTCACTCAGTGGAATGACTTCACCCCTAATCATCAGCCTCCACAATCAGTCTCTAGTGCGGAGATGTCTAATGGGCATATAATGTGATCTACATTAGTAATTTCAAATTTTCTGGCGTCCACACTTTAAAAGGCAAAAGGAAAAGATGATATTAATTTTAACAATATACTTAAACTGAATATGTTCAAATTACAGTGATGTGCAGCACACCAGTCTTTGTTTGTTTTGTAAAACTGGGTCATTATGTTTTTTACAACTTAATAAGTTTTCTTGATGGTCCCAGGTCTGTAAGGATGTGCGGAAGCACATAGACACATTAACAGTAATGGAAGTTCCCCTAACGGATGCTTAGTCTTCAACAATTATAAGTAGGTTACCTGCCTGAAACTGCTGCCAGATTGGTATTTACATATCCATCATTTTCAGGATAACTGGTAATCTGGGCACATTTCCCACAAGGCCCAACTTGCTCACATTCACCTCCATGACAGACTTTGCTAATAACACCCAAAGTTGCATACAGTGGGGATGAGGCAATCTTTTCACACCAAGTATCACCAGGCAAAAGGTGACTTTAAGGCAGGATATGTTGCATGGGCCTTCTTGAGATGTAAGCCCATTAGCCTAATAAATCTTTCAAATTTAGGTGTTTTTCTCATAAAGCCATCTCCAACAAGGCAGACTTCAGTAACCATCTTCTTCCATAATTTCTTTTATTTATATGTTTTTGTTTCTTTGAATGTTCATGAGTCTCTCAATTTTCCTTCTTTCTTTTTTATTTTTTTCATGGTAATCCAAACTATACCTATAGCACTTAGCTATAATTCAACATATTCATTTTGTGTCACAGCAAAAGCCACAGAGCCTCCAGGTAAAGACTCCAGGGTGCAAATAAGCTCTGAGCTTGGGGGTCTTGGAGGGCCATGAGATGACTCTATCAGCTAGAAACAGGAAAGCCACGGTGACAATGTGATCAACAATGGAGCATAAATACAATGGTGATCCCGTAAGCTATATCACGTAGTAACATCATAGCCCTCCTAGTTTGTGTAAGTATGCTTGACAATGTTCCCACAACAATACTGCCTAACACATTTCTCAGAACTTAATCCTGTCGTTAAGCAACATATACTCTATTACCATTTTAGTAGGTAATTAATATAAAATGTTCATGAGAAGTATATATTCTGTATCTCATACTAAAATCCATGGTGTATTTTATAGTTATAGTACATCTCCATTCAAACTTGCCACAGTTTAAGAGTTCAATAGCTGCATGTAGCTAATAGCTATCATATTGGACAGCATCTTTCAAGACAAGAGAAAGTTTTTCACTTGACGTGTGTTTTCTCTTCAAGTGGGATTAATCTATCCTCTGCTCTCATGATTGTGTTCATCTTGCTTCCTCTTCTGGGTGTAGAAATCCTTTAAGTATTAAGAGTCATGAATTACTTAAGATCTTTAGCTATCCTTTGATCCTGAAGGACAACTTTGCTGGATATAGTAATCTAAGTTGCAGTTAATTTCTTTCAGGGCTTGAAATATATCATTCCTTGCCCTCGTGGACTTCAGAGTTTTTCTTTAATAAATCTGTTGTTATTCTTATTATAAGTGTCTAAACGCTTTAATTTGGTAGTTTTCAATATTCCTTCCTTGTTCCACACTTTTGGTAGTTTGACTACAATATCCTATGAATAGGCTCTTTCCCAGTCATCTAGTTGGGCATCTAAATGTCTCCTGCACCTAGATGTCCATATGTTTTCCAATATTTGGGAATTTTCTGCTATTATTTCACTGAACCGGTTTTCTATGCCTTTGGCCTGTACCTCTACTCCTTCATCTAAATCTATGATTTGCACATTTGGACTACTAATCATGTCCCACAGGTTGTATGTTCTGTTCATTCTTATTTTTTATGTTTTACTCTCTGAACGTAGTAATTCATCAACCATGTCTTCCAGCCCTGATGCTTTTCTTCCACTTAATTTAGTCTATTGGAGAGGCATTTGAGTGAGTTTGTTATTTGACCTATATTGAGTTCTTCATTTCCAAGATGTCTGTTTGGGTCTTTTTCAGAATCTCCATTCTTTACTGATTTGCTCTTCTATATCTTACATTGCCTTCTATATCTTCTATATCTTACATAGCTTTTTATTTGTATTTTTTTTAATTTATTGATCACAATTAATGTCATTCGTTTGAATTCTTTGTCCTGCATTTAATCTGCTCCAGTGTCTTTAGAATCAGTTACTAGAGTTATAACTTTCGGAGGAGTCAACTGTTTTATTTTGTCTCAATGTCTCATATTCCCCATATTGAAACTGGTGATAATAGTAGACCTTAGAACACAATTAATGATTATAATTATAAGTAATAGTAATGCCTGATATTTATTTATTTGTCATATAACAGGAATACCTAAAGTTTAGAGGACTTATAGCACTTAATTCTTAAAACAAAACATGCAAAGAAAATCAAGACAAAATGATCAAGTATCTTGCCTCACAACACAACTAGAAAGTGAATAATTAAGCACTAATAATATAACTTCAAGGTCTGAGCTCTTATAAGAGTAACATTAATAACTACCAAGTACTGTGCTTAGGTACCCCAAAAGTGAGACAATAGGATTAAAATATTATCAAGGCCAACTGTGCATGATAAATGAAATCATTATTACAATCTTGTCCTTAAGAATCTTATAATATTGTGAGAAGAAAGAACACTAGGGATGAGATAACTAATTGTAAAGGTAGTTTATAGCTTTTTTGCTATTTGTATTATTATTTTTTATTAAGGATTTGAGTTGCTATAAATATGTATAAAGTAATGATATGATATGCACTTGATCTTAACCCATAAGTATCCCCACATTGATTGCCCACACCCCAGTCTCTAGATTCATCTATATTATGCCCCTATAAGAGATACATCCAAATATATATATATATATACATATATATATATATTCACACATATATATGATTGTGAATTTTTCAAAATTAAATGATTGCATAAGTATTATTTGACTTCTGTGGGGGTAAAGAGTAAGCTACATTGTTTTCTCCCTAGATCACTCCTTATCTTCCCTCTGTCTCCCCTCCTCCACTTTTCTCCTCCCCCTTCCCAACCTACATGTCTATGGTTCCACTCGATTTTGTATAAATATGAAGAGATCTGCGGACAAGTTTATGGCTTTAACAGGCAAATAAAGGTGAGGTGTACGGAAATCCATGATGGCAGTGACTAATATGGGCTGTTACGATGAAGAAAGTCTACCTAGAGAGAGCAGGGCTTTAAGGCCCTATAAGAGAGAGACAGAGCAGCAAATGCAAGTTGAGCCAACTGCATGGAGGATCTGTGCAATCACAGAAGTCCCTCACTCAGAAGGCTCCTGCTCTTGATTTAATATTCTGCTATCACTACCTTACAATTCTTAATAATTTTGTCTTTGATTTTGTGTTTTTAAAGTTCAGTCTGTTGGGACAACAGAGAATGCATGAGCAAGAGATACATGTAGAGGACAACGTATGTGTCCTTCTCTATTTTTGCAGCCCAACAGTCCTCATGCTGCCCCATAAGCACAGAATTCTAGCAGACCCACAATGTGTGGATTCAAAATGCGTATAAGGTAAATGTGCAATGACTACAACTGAGCAAGCAGGCAGCCCAGAGACCACAATAATTTCATATGAACCAGAACTTATTTCAAGCAAAAAGAGAAGACATTATTTCCAAGAAACATGATATTCTAAGAAACCTGAACAAATGAAGAACTTCATCATATTCATTCTGATTTGTGTTACTTCCTTTAATTAACCACTCATACCAAAATAACAATATAGAAGCAAAGGGAAAGACATAGCACAACCCAAATTTTTCTCCTATTAGTTCCTCCTAACTCAACAGTAAGTCAAAGGTAGAGTGTCAGTAGAATGTGTGAGTATTAAGAAGTAAAATATTAACAGTAGATTTCACTGCTTATGTTCACTATTCTGCTAAGTATAACATATGCACAAGCTATGAAAAACAAATTGAATAATTTTAGTGATTCTGCATTTAAGTTAAATGTTCTTGCATTTTCATTTAAGACCAGTATTGAAGAATATAAGGCAAATAGTAAAAATTTGTGCTAATAATCTAAAATTTCAATTTTCCTTATTTATAACAATATTAAACACTGAATTAAAAACATCACATTAAGTTAGAGAAAGAACTGTGGAAGAAACAGAAAAACTTAACATTTTAGTACACGTCACTGCATTTTGCATTCTTTTTTCCTGCTTTTGAACAAGTACACTCATATTTTCATTCCACTCTGGGCAAGGCCTGTAGGCAAGCATACATCCACTCCCCTGGCCTGTACCGATGGCACACAGCACTGTTGCATACACCACTATTTCCCACTGAACCCAAATGTGAACTTGGAATTCTCAAATCAGCAATGCAAGAAGCAATCCAAACAGGCATATAAGTTAAATACATGGATACCCCGCAACACAAACCACGCAGACAGAAGGGATGCTGGCATTCCAGGCAAAGTAAACACCAGCTAATGTGTGCCAGTGTAATGAGTAGGATAAGTTGCCAATTTGTGAATGATCCATTGCCTTTGGACACCATCCAATCTCCATGATATCAAACAATATAAAAAAGTCAACTTGACAAACTAAGTAATTAGGCTTATTTCAGTCTTGTGTGTCATTAGGTACCAAAACGACTCACAATTTGGAGCTCTTTTTAACAATATTAAAGATGCAAATGCAATACACTAGTTGATACTTGCATGGTACTTATAATGTGCAGGATTTGCCTACATTAACACACTCAGCTGTGCAAAAACCCCATGAGGCTGGTACAGTGTTCTCGCATCTCTATAGATGAGGGAACTGGGGCATGGAAGGGTCTCATAGCCAGCCCACAGTCATCAGCTGGTCAACAGCAGAGCCAGTAGTTGAACCTACATACTGGAGATTTAGCGACTGTGTTCTCAAATCTCCTGAAGGAAGGTGTCCATCACAAACACAGCAATGAGTTTCTAAAGATGCAGCCCACGGCTGCTCCTGGTGGTGCTGCGTTTCTTGCACACACACAGGAAATAGCCTCCTCTGTGTGGTAGTCTTTGTCATTTGGACCCCAGAGCAGTTCTACTAGAGCCACCTTACAGTCACAGATAAACAATTTGCACTCATTTCAGCCTTTCCCACACTAACCATAGGAGATCAAACTCAGTCCAAGAAAAAATGGAATCCTTGACACCAGCTCAGAAGACTACACTTCCCTCTATTCCAGGTTTTATAAAGATTCCTTCCTTCAGTTCTTAAAATCATACACTAAAATCTTTGAGCCAGAAGGGTCCTTAGAGATCCTTTAATCCAGGGATAATAAAAAAGGTCATCTCACATATCCGCTTCAGTCAGATTAATTGGTTGTGGATGCCTATAGGAACACAATGAGAATGATTTCAATACCAGTTGGAGGTACTGATGCTGGGCACATAGCCGATAATCGGTGAAGAGAATGAGGAGGTTCACCTGCCTTCTGGGCAGTAGAGCCCAGCACTTCTGGGCTCTGAGGGCAGATCTTGTAATATCAAAATCTTGCCTCGCTGTTTGCCGACAGGAAATTTTTAAATCTCTCTAAACAGTTCTTTTATTTATAAAATGAAGATAATAAAATTCACTCAACAGATTAGTTTTGAGATTTTAATGAAATAATAATTAACATGCTTATTGGTGCATCTGGTTTGCCTTAAGTCAGCAACACATTATTATTGCATATTGGCGATAAGCAATGTAAGTGTATGGCATAAGTCCTGGAGGTGGCAAAGCAACATGACAGAAGTGGCAGCAACAGTCGTATGCATATGCCATTTATGATCTCATTCCACCTCCTACTACATACAGAGGAAGATGCCAGAGCTGCAGCGACTATAGTGTTTTGTCAAAATCACATATATTGTCTCCTTCAAAATGAAAGTGCTCAGGGAACACTGTGGTGCCCCGGCCCTGCTCAGGCCTGCATGCAACGCTGGACTTGTTTCCTCATCTGTACAATTAGAACCCAACTGACTTCACAGAGCACTCATTCCCAGAGGGTCTATATTTCCTAGAGAGGGGATCACTTTTACCCATAGTTCTGTGGATATTATAAGCAGCAACTTGTTTCTTCCACTTTTGACAGCTTTACTGTTAAATAACCACCTGAGTGTTCCTTGCACAAATGAACATCCACATTCCATTTCCTTTGTTCTCAACATTCAGGTTTGTATTAATGATGGCCACAGCTGGACACCAAAATATTATACCTTTAGATTTGCAGAGTGCCTCATGGGGTCTGCTGATCTATGACCTACAACAGTCACACCCTCCACCTCCTCCTAAGCAGAGGGCTAAACTTACCTCCCTGCTCTCCTAAACTCAGGCCTTCAGCAAGTGCTGTAACCACTGAGCCACCACTCCAGCCCATTCTGATTCATTTCTGATAGGCATTTACTTATAATTAAGTGCCCAAGCAATGTTATGGAAAAAAGGGCAAAAACAGTATAGATTTAACAAGAAATATGTGTACACACATGTAATATACATTATATGTATGGCAAAAATAAGTGTATATGGTATCAATTACATATTTACATTACACAATTTTTATATAACTATATCAAAGACCTTGAAGCTCAGGAACTGCAGTATTGCATTTTTGAACCAGGGGTCACATATTCATATTTAATTAAGACTTTCCCTGTGTATTTCAGACATGAATAGGAGATATCAAGAATCTGTACTGAAGAGACACATTACCTGGATTTAAATCTTCACTTTCACATGTTAGCTGATGACTATGAATAAGGTTTTAAATTCTCTTACCTCTGTTTGCTCACCTGCAAAATGGGAATAATAATGACTATCTCCTAAGAGTTGTTTCAAGAACTCAATGATGCAATACCCATTAAGCATTTACCCTGGTGACTGCCTGTATTTCAATGTAGTGATCAGTTCAGTACTCTTCAAATTAACGCCTCAGTTGTCAAGTTTTTTGCCTTCTATTTTTTCAAATAAATGCAATTTAATAAAAATTCAATGAATTTTTAGCCTTCTATTTTGCAAACAAAGAAATTAAAGTTGAGAGAAGAGCTGTTACTTGCCGTTTGTGGAGCAAGCTAGAATAGGATGCTACTCAGTAGCAAAGCTAGAACCAAAATCCAGTTTTTCTAAACTTCAAAATAACTGCTTTCTCCAAAAACATTGTTCATTCTATCTCATGTAGTGGAAAAAAATTTATCTATCTACCTCCTTCACTACATGCTTCTACTTCCAGATGGACTTCCCTGAGAAGGTGCCCATCATAGCTTCAATGCCTAGCACCATTGCTAGCACACTTAAACTGATGTGTAAATGAATCCAATTCATTTACCAGTTCTTCACTTTATACATACCAGTTGTTTCAGATGTTGCAAAGAAACTGAGAGACAGTTATTCTCAGGGAAATACTCTAGGGTAGGATCTTAGAGAAAGAGCTCGGGAGTCAGACAATATGGGCTCACAATGGACTTCTGCTACTTAATACTTTGATCATAGCCAAATTACTTCACCTCAGTTTCTTCGGTTATAATAATACCTCTGTCACAGGCTTCTGAGTGATAAATTGGATAATATTTGGTTATCAGTTTCATGTATCAACTTGGCTATTCTATAATACCCAGAAATCCAAACACTATCAGCTGCTGCAGCAGAATTATTTCATAGAAGTGGTCAACAACTACAACTGGCCATCTTAAGAAAAAGAGATCGTTTCCTTAACCCGGGTGACTTGATCCAGTCAGTTGAAAGACAATAAAAGCAGAACTGAGGTTGCTTGAGAAGTAAACATTTTTCCCTCTGTGGACTCTACGGCCAGTGTCTGTCCAAAAGTTTCCAGTCTTCCTATGGCCTGCCCTATGGATTTTATAGATGATGAAATGTTTTAATTTAATATCTCTCACATACACACATATACATAGGAGATATGTATGCACATATATTTACGTGTGTGTAAATACAAAGCTAGATAGATAGATAGATATCTCTTCCTTGACTCTGTCTCTAGCAGAACTCTAATATAGAATATAAAGCACATTTCCAGCTCATAGCACTTACAAAGTGTTAACTACTAACAGTGTTGGCAATATTTTTATTTGTTGAACACATAGCAAAAGCAGTGATTGGAGACATTAAGGATTATATTCTAGAATAAAAAAATGATTCCTTGAAAGAATCACACCTGAAACTTAATTTCAAACAAGTAAGAAGAAAACAGTTGCACACAAATAGATACTGACAAAGCTAGCACAGGAAAATATTAACATTTAGAGACCTGGTGAAGGGTGTGTGAGGATTATTCTCCTCAATACTTTTACTTTTTTATACGTGAAAACATTTTCAGGCTAGGTATAGTAGCTCATGCCTGTAATCCCAGCACTCAGGAGACATTGAGGCAGAAGAGTCACAAGTTTGAAGCCAGCCTGGGCTACTTGGTAAGACCCTATCTCAGAATAGAAAATAAAAGGGCTGAGGATGCCATAACTTTCCTAGCACACACAAGGTCCAAGTCTCAATTACTAGTACCAAAAAAATCATTTAAAAATAAAATGTTACACATTTTTTCAGTATTAAAACTTAATAGAATTAAATTAAATTCTTTTCCAATGGATTAACTCTGGCAACAAAGTTCTAAGAAATAAGGATTGCTGATGTGAATGTGAATGAAAGATGTTAGTAGAAAAGGCTATGGTGAACATTTTTAATTTACTGGCTCTATTAAATAACCAGCTTGCCCAGTATTGTGCAGTATTATCTCTGTGAACTTTAAATGAATAGAGCTTCACAAAAAGAGAAAGAGATTACATTCTGTTTGGGGAGAGTGGAGAGAAAACGGATATAATTTCACTAAGGAAAAAAATGAAAGATGGTAAAGGTGGGTCTCCTAGGCAATAGAAATAGGCTGAGTTAAGTCACTCTATTTGAGAAGATGAAATCTGTATCTATTTAAACTCTTGTTATAGGTGCCCAGAAGATGCATAACCAGACCAGCACTCTGCCTAACAGGGTTCCATACATTTAAGCATCCCTCCTCCAGACGCAGTGCTAAGAAGTTTATTTAGAAAACACCTAAATATCTCCTGGGTCTAGGATACTAGAGACAAGGGCAGGCCCTTCTGTTGGATCAAAGCATGCCCTGTGGATGAATGTGCCCAGACTGAAATGGCAGAAATCCTGGGCCATCTGCTGGGACACAGCTTTGTTCACATGCTTCACTTTTGATTAAGAGGTCACAAACTGACTCGTTATTAATATTGTAATTCAAAAGTTGTTGGCGGCCACACAATTGGAACCTCATGGACAGACTGCCTACCCTTTAAATGTGACATTTAAGCTAATACCCTGTCATTTTGCCAAGACCCACATTACTAAAACTCGCTGCAATCTGATGGCAGTGGAAGTTCATCAATTGAACCCCGAATTCTGATTGCGTCACTCAGGGCCCATGGTGTGAAGTTCCATTCCAGCTTGTAAGGTGACATTACAGACCTGAGCTCAGCACCAGGGCACCTGCAGGCTCTGCCCCAGCAGGACTGTGAAACTAACAAAAGTCTACCCGCCTTGTTGCTTCAGCTAATTCCCCCAATCTTTGCTACCACTGCCTTCCATTACTATCTGCTCCCAGAACAGCACATCCCATCCAAAGTTAGAGTTTATAGAAGAACTTCTACCTCAGACCTGTTTATCTTAGTTTTCTTTGAAAGCCTACCAAATATGCAATGCCTGATTAGATACTGTACAAAGATACTGAGAAACAATTCCTATATTCAAAGAATTTATCATCTAGGGGACAACTAAACATAAATATAATCAAAAACAAGTATAATATTATCTTTGGCATATAAGCACTCCAGAAATGGACTTTGTATGGTATTCGCCGTATGTTAATGGGTTTTCTCTGGTCAGATTTGGGGAAATTTTTTATTTCTTCTTTGTACTTTATACTTTGGTTAACTTTTTATGGTAAATATGAATAGTTTTTTCAAATGCTATTTTAAAAAGAGAGAAAGGGATTCATGGATGAAATGGTACATTTTTTCTCTTTTTGTTAGGGAATTATAGTTACACATAATCATGGAATTCATTTTGGCATATTCATAAATGCTTATTACGTAACTTGCTCCATTTCAGTGCCCAGTGCTACCATCTCCCCGCTCCTGTCTCCTGGTTGTCCCTTTCCTCTAATGGTCTTCTTTCTCTTCAGGTATTTTTAAAATGGTGCATTTTAGTTATTCCTAAAAGTGGAACTCATTGTGATGTATTCACACAGGCACACAACATAATCTGATCAATTTCATTCTGAATTTCCTTCCCTTTCCTATCCCTCTCACCTTGCCCTTGATCCCTTTTCTCTACTCTACTCTTCTCCTTCTATTTTCATGAGAGCCCCCTTTTTTAATTCCTATTTCTCTCAAGCTTCCACATATGAGAGAGAACATTCAACCCTTGACTTTCTGAGTCTGGCTTATTTCACTCCAAATGAATATTCTCAAGTTTCATCCACTTAACCAGCAAATGACATGGTACCAACTTTCTTTAGAGCTAAAACTCTATTGTGTCTATAAACTACATTTTCTTTATCCAATCATCTGTTGAGGGAAACCTAGGTTGGGTCCATAACTTGACTCTTGTGAATTACGCTGTTTTAAACATTGGTATATTTTTCAATGTAGGTTGCTAATATTTTATTAAGGATTTTTACATTTATATTCACCAAGGATATTGGTCTTTAGTTTTCCTTTCTTTATGTGCCTTTGTCCACTTTGGATATCAGGGGTTACCCTGGCTTTATAGAATGAATTTAGAAATGTTCCCTCTCTTTCTATTTCTTGAAATATTTGTAGTAGAATTAACATTAGTTCTTCTTTAAAGTTCTGGTAAAACTCAGCTGAAAATCTATCTGGTCCTGGGCTTTTCTTTGTTGGAAGGCTTTTAATTATTGCTTCACTCTCATTGTTTGACATTGGTCTGTTTAGGTTTTCTATATCCTCTGGGTTCAATTTATGAAAGTCATATGTGTCTAGAAATTTGTCAGTCTCTCTAGATTTTCCAATTCATTGGAAAATAAATTTTCAAAAAGAGTTCCTAAAGACATTCTGGATTCCACCAATATTTGCAGTATTATCTCCTTTTTTCCTCTCTAAATATATTGATTTGGAACTTCTCTCTTTCTTTTGATTTGGTTGGCTAAGAGTTTGTCAATATTATTTATCTTTTCAAAGAACCAACTCTTTCATTGACCATTTGTATTTTTTATTCTCAATTTCATTAATTTTGGTTCTAATCTTAATAATTTCCTGAGTTTCCTAAAGTCTGAGTTGAAAAATAAATGGTGATTCACATTGACCTCTAAATGTGACCTGTTACTTTTCCCTTGAATCTGTTAAAGTTCTATCTGTATTCTGTATATTAGAAATTTTTATTATAATGTGTGTTGGAGGAGTTCTTTTTTGAGCTTGTCTTTTCATGATTCTGAAAACCTCCTGCATTTGGATATCCATCTTAATCTCAAGGTTAGGAAATTTTTCTGACTTTATTTCACTGAAAAGGTTATGCATATTCTTAATTTTGAATCTCATTGTCTTCTTTAATACCAATGATCATCATATTTGGCCTCTTGATGTTGTCCCAGATTTCTAGAATATTTTAGTCATGATCTCTTATCATCTTTACTTAATTGCTGACTAAGTTTTCAAGATTCTATACCTTGTCTTCAAGACCTAAAAATTTGTCTTCTGCATGTTCTAATCTATTAGTAATACATTCCATTGAATTTTCTATTTAACTTATAGATTTATTTATTTCCAGGATATCTGTTTGTTTATTTTGCAGGATATATAACTCTTTATTGAAATTATCTTTTACTCTATATATTTTCTCTCTTAGTTTATTTCTTAGATCTTTTAGTTCCTTGGTCATTTTAACCATCAACTTTTTTAACTCTTTGTTTAGCATTTTGTCCATTTTGATATCTGAGTTGTTGAGGGTTATAGACTTTTAGAGACATCTTATTTCCTTGCCTTATCAAGTTTCCTATATTTCTAAGTTGAGATTTGCCAATCTTATGCAATAGAACTTTCTTCCACTGTGAACTGGAAGACTCTCCAGTAGGCTGTTTTTACTTTACTACATGTTCCTAGCCAAGGGAATAGCTCTGTGTCAAAGGGTCCAGTCAACATGTTCTAAGTGTTTAAATCAATCACTTACACTCTTTTAAGGGGAGCTAATAATCACCTGTAACTACAAATATGGAAATTTATTCATCTTTTTTTTTCTCTCTCTCTCTTGGGAATGCCCGTGGTACTCTCGAAGTATAGCTTCAGGAAAAAAGAATCTCATCTCAGAGCCTGCAGAGAGGTGATGGGGCAACTACAGGGTCTGGAATTTCTGAGTGGAAGAGGCAGAAATGAAATGATACTTTTTAAATGAATTCAATTGAAAGGAGTAGAAATGAATTTGTTGGGTATCTAAACGCCTCTCTATCTCCTTTGGAAGTCATTAAAGGAAGAAAGGCTCTTCCTCCATGAGACTGGACAAATTCACAATGTCCTGCTTCTTGTTTCTAATTCCAGGAAAATGCAGGAGCATAAAAGTCAAGGGTTTTTTCAAACCACCAGACCCAACACACAGACTATGGAGGAGGGTACACAGCAGGAAGTATTTTGAGGAACATCATTTCCCAACGAGAAGAATGTCAGCTAGCAAGTGCCATCTTATGACTCAAACCTGCCTGTAGGATTCCCTTCACTCAGTAGTCATAGTAGCCAACAGAATGATGTCTTCTTGGATGAAATAATTCACCTATGCTACAAAGAATGCGCTTGAGAAGTTATATGCAATAAAACTCTCCCAGACACAGATCTCTTTAAGGGTATATGCTGAAATTACATGACTAATAAAAATGAAAATTTTTTTAGAACCAAGGCAAGGGAATGAAGTAGACAGAACATAGGACTAAGAAACTGAAGACCTAAATTTCTTCCTGACTTTGACACTTAGCATAATGTGTGAACCAGGGATCTACTGTCAAGTTCAATTAGCAATATGGCTCTGTATGTTGGGAATATGATCATTTTACTCTTGCTATAACTTTACGAGGTTACATTAGATTGACAAATAACTTTCGTCAAAGTTCTTAGTACCTTGCAAAAGCATATAGGTAAGATCCCTAGAGATTAGAAAAGCATAGTGTGCCGCTATCCTCCTTACAAATGAGGAGAGGGCCTTTATCCTTCAGAAATATCAATCCCACCTTTCCCCATTTTCCACATAAACAAGCAATTTTTTTAAAGAGTCTTGAATCTTCAAGTGACCACACGTCAATGAAATCAATGTTGTACATTATGCGTCTTGATTCATTCAAGAAATAGACATTGTCTACCTACTCCCTACATATTCATATAAAAGATAGAATATTAATTTTATATCATAGACTCAGAAATAGATTTTGCGTAGGATAACCACTAGAATAATCAGGGCTCCATCAAATAGGGTAGCTGAAACATAGTTTGAGGGTACCAAGTTATCAGTACAAATGTGATGAGATTAAGAACATGGGTTTCACAGGACTACAGATAGGGAAACAATTTATGACTGGAGACGATTACCTAATAAACTACTTTTGGTGCTGAGCCCCACAAAGGCATATCCAAGATGAATGCCTTCCATGGACGGTATACATGAGGCACTCAAGGCTTGTCTTTACTGGAGAATATAAATTTGGAAACTAGAGCTTAGACACCAGAAACTAAGTTGAGGCCAACAAAGCTAGTCTTTCTTCATCTTTACCCCATTTAGAGCTCAAACTCTAAATCAACAAATACTTACGGATATCTGTTAAAGAACCATCAAATCATTGGCCGGCAAGAGATACTCATGTGTTTTGTTAGGATGTGAACAGTCTCTTTTGTCATGTTCTTGAAATCTTAAGAAGCACAAGTGAATGAAAGTTCATTCTCCTAGTCATTGAATCTTCCCCACGTTCCTTCCCCTTCTGTTTTTTATTTTTATTTTTACTTGTTTGACATAGTCTTACATATAGGAGGGAATCATTGTTACATATTCATGCATGCATAGATATTGACAAAGTAAGTTAAGGCTGATCCTTGTCCAGGATCTCACCACTTGGTGCACTCCCTGCTCTCATGTCTCTTCTGCAATACCCCCATCTTATAGATAGAAATAAACATATACATGTATATTAATTTATGAAATTTCTGATATTCTCTACCTGTCTGCGTATAGTTGGGCTTCTCATGGAAGTCAAGAGTTCCCAGTTGTATTGAAAACCCTCCTAATCCCTCCCTCCCCTTCCTGCCTCCTCTCTTCTCCCCACACCTTCATAGTTATGGCTCCCCCAGCTTACGTAAAATTTCAACTATGTCGAGTTTATTATTTAAACTTAACTAACTTTCATTCTCTCTTAGATTTTACTCTAGCTTCCACATAGGAGAGAAAATCTTCATCCCTCAAGTCTCTGATTTTGGGATATTTCGCTCAGCATAATTTTTTCCATCTCCATCCATTTGGTAGCAAAAGCCATAATATCATTCTAATAGCAGAGTAGAGCTCCATTGTATATATTTTCCACAGTTTTTTTTTTAAACCCGACAAATTTTTACTCTCTAATGAGGCTACTGAAAAGTGAACAATATTAAGCTTTAAGGTTAAAAAAAAGTGCTAACCATACAGAACATTTGGGAAGAACAGCTTACCAATTGTCTGACACAATGCATATACATAGTAAAAGTACCCCTTATGTGGCTAGGAATGTATATTCCACAGTTTTTGAACCCACTCATCCAGCGAGGGGCATCTGGGTTGGCTCTATAGTTTAACTATTGCAAACTGAGCTGCTACAAACATTTATGTAGCTGAATTTCTGTAGTATGCCAATTCTAGGTATTTTGGGAAAATACCAGAAGTGGGATAGCTGGATCGTAAGGAGTTTCCATCCTTAGTTTTTTGAGGAGTCTCCACACTGCTTTCCAGAGTGGCTGTACAAGTTTGCAGTACCACCAACAATCTGTTAGTGTTCCTTTCCCCCCACAACCTGTCCAGTATGTGTTATTGTTCATACTATTCATTTTTGACACTCTTACTGGAGTGAGAGGGAATCTCAGTGAAATTTTGATTTGCATTTCTCTGATTGCTAGTGATGTAGAACACTTTCTCAAACATTTATTCCTCACCCTTCTTTTAGACTACCCTGGACAGGACTGATATCATATGGCAACACATGAAAAAAAATAATGCTAAAGAGCCTTCGTGTTGTTTATTCTACTTTGTCCTCTTAATTTGTTTTTAAATAAAGAATTATAAACATGAGCTATGCAACTGTTTTAATTTAAAGCCCAAGAGGGGACAGAAATATTATTTTTAGATATTAATTTATATATCTTTCCTATAAAAATAGACAATCCTCCAATGATTTCATATTGACATCAATTATTCCTTTCTTCCTCCCTCGCTCCAAACAAACAAATACATAAACTACCAGGTATAACACAAAAAGTGCATAAAATTGAAACTTGCAAGTATCTGAGGAAAAGCTCAACCTGGGAAGCAATCAATGTATCCCCTGGTGCAACTTAAAGCCAACTGCCTCCAACAAGATCCACAACACCAAGAACACAGGAAAAAGGACCACTAAACAACCTAGCTGATTCAGTAAAATATACACTACCCAAACTGTGATATGTAAAACACTAAAACAAGAGCCTTGCAGTGTTTATACAACCAGAATCAGAAGAAAACAGAATTATCTTCATTAAACTATAGTACACAAAAACCTGTAATAAAGAAACAAAAGAATCCCAAAACCACACTTACACTATTTAAGCTGCTTCTCTACCTTATCCAGGTCCTTTGTGCTCTTGGAAGTCAATTCGCCTCTCTGGAACTCATTTTCTTCTGTGAAATTAAGAGGTTAGATTAGATAATATTTACAATGCTGAACAGCTGCATGGTACAACACAAGAGAGTTGAAAGGTCTGGCATCTAACACCTGATCTGTCATGAAATGTTAGGTGAGTCATTTAACCTTCCCTGGGCCCCAGAATTCCTCATCTATTAAATCGAGACAAAATCACCTTCTCTGCTTATCATATAGGGCTCAACATAATCAATTTGAAAGTGGCTACAAAACTATAAGGGTCAGATAATTATATGAACTAGACATACTGTGATTAGTTTAACTTTCCAAAGCATCTACTAGAAAAGATCATCATTTTTTGCCCTTAATTCCAAATGGAAATCACAACGTGATGATTCTACTGCTCTAAGTAACTTTGGAGCCAATGGCTGATGAAGTTACTGGAAAGCCAAAATGGGTTGGTGAGAATCAGAACACAACTTTCAGCACAGACTTTTCTGTGTGACCTTGGGCAAGGCACTTCAACTGATAACCTCAGCTTCCCGATCCCACAGACATGGAGCTGGGCAAATTATAACAGAGAACACTCACTGAAAGCTCAGGAGGGGCCATGCTCTGCCCACCCATGCCATCACTCAGCCACAATCAAAGTAGGAGAGAGGACCATGCCTGATTTAACTGGCATTGCACAGGTACATGCCTTGTTTAGGTCACCTGCTGCTCAGTAACTAGCAGCAATCTGACACAGTGTCCACACACTCCATCTCCAATCTGCAGTTCTGAAACTTTTTGTTCTGAGGACTTCTAAAAATTACTGAGGTCACTGAAAATCTCTGACTCAGGGTTGTACCTACTGATACTTACTATATTACAAATTAAAACAGAAAAAAATTAAATATTTGATTCATATAAAAATAAGCTATTATCTGTTAATGTTAATAAAATATATTTTATAAAAAAGCTACATTTTCCTCAGAAGTAAAACAGTCATGAGAATGACATTGTTTTAGTTTTATAACTCTCTTTAATGTCCAGCTTCATAAAATGTAGTAGGGAATCTGGCAGTTACTTCCCCAGCCCATCCCCCAAATCCAATAAAACAAAATATTGTATAAACAAACAGAAAGGAAACCAGAAAAAGATAATTGCAATTTTTCTAGCACCATTTTAACATTTATCTAATAAGCATCTTACATTTCTAAATTAGAAGGTCACCATATTTAGTGAACGAAATGGAATAATAATCATAATGGGATTCTAAATTGCATTTTATACTTCAGTGATAATCCCAGACAAATCAGCCATTACTAACAATTACTGATGATTTATTTTTGTTAACAGCCTGAAAAAGTTTCTAAAGAGGAATTAACGATCAGGAGCTTGACTTGAAAAAACTATCCATATGCCTATATGATTCTAAGGTATAAAACCTATCTTACTAAGCAGAAGTAAGGTCTACAGGAGAAAAGCGATGAGCTAATAGGACTGGTAAGTAGTGAGATAGAGTTTGGCTGCAAGGTAGCCTCTGAACTCAGCATCAGGTGAGCATCACCCTGAACACCTGTGGTTTACTTCCATAGTTTCCTCCCATAGCCTTTGCTGTTCCTCCTCACCTCTTCCTTCCACTCCACATCCTCAGGTAGGGTCAGTCTGCTTTTTACAGTACTGTGAAATTGACATTGGACTTTAGGGAATAGGCAAAATTAATATTCTAGATTCCTTTCCCTGTGAGGTCCACCTCCACTGAAATATTTATTTACCCAACAAATGTTTTCTGAATGACTATTAGGTGTTTTTATCTCCTCCAGGTCTTCATGCAAATACCAACATCACCAATTCCCTGCTACTTCCTCCTCTTCCCTTATTCCTTTCTTTTTGCTATAATATCTACTGATGTATCAGGTTTATTTTGCTCTACATTTCCTATTGGTTGAGTGTAGTCAACTTTTCCTTAGTGAAGAGAATTTGACAAGGCTAAGTCTTCAAACTGATTAACAATGGAGATTCTCAGCCTGCCTCAAACCTCACGGAGACTCCTGTAGAGAAAAGCGAGAATATATAAAGTCAAGAGTTTTTGTTAACATTCTAGGAACTGTTCAGAACTCTAGTAAATGTCTGTGTAAGGAGGGTGGGACAAAATGTCATTTGAAGAGAGAATACATTTCAAGTCTAGAGGGAGTTCAGAAATGGACTGAGAAAATGATATGTGTCAGACCATCAATGCTAAAGTGCCGACCTTTACAACACAGATGGCCAAATGAGTGAATGCAGAACAAGATAAGGCTGATATACTCACAGAGACATGATTAGGAAGTAGAATTTGGCTTGTACCTTCAAATTCTTCCATGAATGTGCCAAGGTTTAGAGGAAAATCTGAGTGAATACAGACAGTTATTTAAAGTGTGAGCTTTACAATTTAGAGCTCACACACTGGTCCTGATTCTGTCATTCATAGCTGTACAACCTTAGATAAGCTATTACTCTGAGACTCTACATTTCCTCACCTATAGAAGGGGGATAATGGTTTCTTTGTCAGATGTTGACTGTGGTGATTGGAGTAAATTAAATTGAACAAGACAATTCCTAACATATACCAAGTTTCTAATAAGTATGAGCCAAAATTCATATCACTATTAATTAATATTTGTTAAGAATGTCATACATAGTAATCATTCTTAGGCCCAATAAATTAAAAAGAATACAAAAACATCCCTGGCCTTAAGAAATTCTCAATCCGAAAGAGAAGCTAACTAATCATAATTCACTGTAATACATACTATACCAAATCTTTGCAAAGAGAAACACAGAGCAAGTTCCTAACACTGATTGCAGGAGAGAAAAGATCACAAAGATAGTAATGATTCCGATTAAGTCTAAAAGAATGAGTAAGAATATATAAGCACTAACAAAAAGAAGCTCTCTAAATAGAAGAAATCTCACATGTACAGGTATACAATCAGCATTGCAAAGTTTCATAGTAGATGGACTATAGAATATGAATGAGAAAACAGCAGAAGAAATGACTGAAAAATTAAGAAAGAATCAGGATTGAACTTGATTTTCTCTTTCTTTTCTTCCTTCCTCCATGTCTGCCTGCCTCCCTTCTTTTCTTCCTTTCTTCCTTCCTTCTTTCCTACTTTACTTCCTTCCTTACTTCCTTCTTACTCCTCCCCCCTCCTTCTCATCCTCCTTCTTCTCCTTCTTTTGCAGTACTGGGGATTTAAACCATAGCCTAGAACATGATAGGTAAGGGGCAAGTGCTATGCCATTGAGCTATATATCTAGCCTCAAAGACTTGGTTTTCCACATAAAGGAATCAGATGATGAGTACTAATTCTAAAGAAGAGCAATAAAAAAATTCAAAAGGCAACGTTGAATCTGTAAATTATACTCAGTTAATAAAGTGGCCTTAAATGTCAATTTGAGGAGTTCAAATTTCAGCTGAAAATGTTTCTTGGCCTAAAATAGGAGAGAAACATTGAAATTCTGTTGCAGGCAGACTGGCAGGTATACTATCAAAATGGGAATTGAAAAGAAATTTAAAACAAGGTACAGAGCTATGAAGATACAGAATACATCCAAGGAAAGCAGTAAAGCCCTGGGTACGGATTTTGACAGTAGGAATGAAGAAGACACAAATCCAGAAGACACCTAAACAGACCTAATAATGAAAACAAATAAGAATGAGTCACAGTTGTCTATAGGACACAAAGTTTATAAAGGATATATGATGGAGAAATAGGTTTGAGAGTAAGGAATTTATTGTTGAGAAAGCAGAAACAGCAAGAGTTGAGAAGGCCATTGGACTTTGGGTGTTCAGATCAGTTATTCATCCATTCACTCACTTACTCATACAATAATGTTTACTTGCACTTACCATGATAGGGTAACATGAAAGGGTGCTGGAGACAGAAAGATGGTGTGAATGTAGACCGTGAGGCGGAACTTGGAACCTAACAGGAGAAATACGGGAGGTATGTAAGTAAGTATTAAGACAAAGTAGAACGTGATACATTAAATAAAAGAGGGATTTCAGTGTACTGAAAAGTGGCTTCCAACTGGGGAAATCAGAAAAGACATTTTGGAAAAGTTCTGCCATAAGCTGGGCTTTGAGGCTAAGGGAAGCTCTCTAGTCTTAGGTGATTCTATGTTCTAGTTTACCCAACAAAGTCCCAGTCATACATTTGGTCAAGCATAATGATCAAAAGTGTATCCTCCTTTCACTTTCCGAAGCGTGTGAGTTTAGACAATAAGATTATGTGGATGCCCTAGGCATAGTTACAGGGTGACAGCTTGCGCTCCTAATGAATGTCAATAAGGCTTACAGGTGACCTCAAAAACCTGTTGGTAATGTATTATCTACAACTGGGAAGGTCATGGCACCACTTTCCTTGCTCCTGTCATCTACTTACTTCTGGGCACCAAATATCACTGGAGAATAGAGAACTTGATTTAAAGAGATACTGAGACGTAAGCTGACTCCAAATCAGGTTAACATTCATTTCACCCCTGAACCCTACTTTGAGAAAGCATTCATGAAGCCAGTGGTCTACAGAAAACACCTCAAGAAACCTCAGAACCAACTGGCAGCTGGTGTGTGTGTGTGCATGCATATGTATGATAGGCATTGATCATTAGTAGGTATTTCTAAATATAACACAATCTAGGATAATTCTGTATCATCTACCATGTGATTTTAAAGTCCTTATGTACACTAGATATATCTGAAAAACAAGTCTTAACAATTTCTTGGCTTCTTCAATGAAATAGGTATGGAATTTCAAAAACGTATGATTGTGGGGCTGGAGCGGTGGCTCACTGGTTACAGTGTTTGCCTGGCATGTGTGAGTAAGAAGGCCCAGCACCACACATACAACAACGTTTTGGAGCAACAAAAGCTGCATGAAAAACTAAATAAAATTGATTCTCTTCTCTCTTTCTCTCTCACTGTCCTTCTCTCTTTTTAAAAAAAAGAAAAGAAAAAGAAAAATGTATGATTGTATACAGACTATAGTGTATCTATGGCCCTAAACTCTACGTTACAAGCTCTGCAATGGCTTTTTAAAAAATCCCAGCCTTTGAAAGTTTTCTTTTCAAAGTTCTGAAAAATGAAATTGATGATAAAATCCCTAATGCTTCTCTCTCTCTCCTTCTCTTTTTATTTTTGTTTTGTTTGTTTTTGTTTTTTAGATTTAAGAGCTAAGCAGGAAAACACCAAACAACTTGTTCAGAATTGTTCAAGTAGAAACACTTATTTTTTTTCTTTTGCCATCAACAAAAATTACTAAGATTTTTACAAAAGATAAAAATAGATATGACTAGCAGCATGTCTGCAAAAAGACACTGTTATACCAGCGACCATAAGCAGATCAATACAAAATGAATTCATATTCCTGACTGCCTGAAAGGAAACAGACCCTCACAGATCCATAGTGCATGAAAGGAAAATAGAGTTAGCAAACAGTGAATATAAAGCTGGGTCCCAGTGGCCTCCAAGCCTACAGCAATCAAACACATTCTTATATAACCATTGTTTCTTTGGGGAGCTGATAGTAGATGATTCTGATATTCTTTGAACAAGAAATAGCAAGGTTTTTTTTTTTTATCATTTTAAGGTCCAACTCAACCAATACAGATAGATACATTTTGTGGTAATAGAATTTCCTCTTCAATCTTTAAAAATGGAAACTACCTCACCATCAGGAACTAGCACCACTAACCACATAATTGTATTGGGAATTATACTGTTCACAAAGCAAAGAGAATCAGCCAGACACAGCCCACCAATTTAGAAAGCCAGAGGAACATGGTATCTTGAATTTGTAAAGTTCTTATGGTCTTCTAAGCTGCTTTGTGTACATTATTACATTTGAGCTTCTCAGTAAGCTCATGAGACAGACAAGGCACATGAGGCCAAGTGTCACCAACCTATCATCATGCATGAGGATGCACAGTAGGTGCTGTTAGAACCACCACCCATGGTCCCTAATTCCTCATCAGAGTCTTTCTCTAGCACTGTAGCTGACAAGCAACCGAGTTCTCTAAAGTTCCTCCCCAGCACCAAAATTGCCGCCTGCCTCTTTCATATTGTTTGAAAACAAATAATATTCAAAGGATTATCTTCACCTATTCAAAGAGCAGCTGAAAAGCAGAGGTGGGCAGCTTTTGCAGATCCCTGACACTAAGGTAGCAAAGACCAGTCTCTAGGTTCGTTCTGCAGTCATTATGCGCAGCAGCCTGTTTGTGTACTAACAGATCAGTTTTTAAGTAAGTATTAGACCTCAGAAGACAAAGAAATCTAGATCTCTTTCTTACATTACCAGGGAAGCCAAGGTCATCAGGAAGCCACGTGGCCAAACTGAGGAGGAGGGTAAACCCTATAAAGATTGGAGGTACACTGGCTGAAGGAGCATGTCAGGTAGGAAATGCCCACAGAAACCAGGTAGGTCAGCTAGGAAGGAAAGTAGGTTTGCTTGACCCTGGATGAGCCGGAAGTACACCCTGTGAACCGAGGGGCTCTATTCACCTCTAGCTAAGAGCTGCCATGCAAGACCCCATGCTTCATGCTGCCACACCTTCCCTACCTGCTTATTTGTTTGTTTGTTTGTTTAAAAGAGGAACTGGATTATTATGAGGAATTTGAGTTATAAATACTAGCAACTAACTTTAAAAAATAACATATCATAGACCACACTAAACATGTTTGTTGATTAAATTTGGCCTGAGTATCAGATTCAGACTGTGAACTGACAATTTTCAACTTCAAGCTTCAGTTTAAAACTTCTAGTTTAATCAACAAAAAGTCCTTGATCCCTTCTGGGTTCATGGTGGATTATATCTAATTGCTCAAAATTGTCCAGTGCAGAGCTGATAATGTACCCGAGAGCTCTTACCTATTCACTGAGATGGGGGCTGGGAAGGCAGCAGTTATCTACCCACTACAAGTTTATTACTTCGATAAACTATCTGTATTTATATTAAAAATTAGCACAATTTTTGCCTACTAACCCACAATACATGTGTTGATCCTTTTAATTTCAAGGAAGACAGTGCTCACCCCAAATCTTCTAGTAAAATCAACTCTCCAGAAAAATGTGCCACATTTATCCCATGGCTTTCAAAACCTCTGTGAACCCCTTTTAAGAAAAATAGCGCTAGATTAAACCAGAATTCCCTCAAAACTGCCACCCTCCCCATCTCCAGCTGTCTTTGCACCTAAAGCTTTAGCTCCAGCTATCCATCAGATTGACAACAGCCAAGGGCCAGGGGCTGATGTGGCATACACAAAGACAGACACACTCCCAGGAATTCTCAAAGCACAGCCTGCTGGTCTTGCTTAATCTGATCAACACCCCAACTGCTGTCAGAAACAATGGCCATGAGTTTTTAGGCCTTTGCTGGCCTCTTGCCTTTCAAAACAATGCCTCTGCCAGAAGAATAGCTTCTCTTCACCCTGGGGTTCAGACTACAAAACTTCCTTTCTCTAACAGTGCCCTCACTCCACTTTCATCTTTAATGCTGAAGTTCACTGGGAAGTGGACATTAGAATAACTCAGCAGGAGAGCGTCAGATGGAAGGTGAAGCTCCCTCCACCACTGCTCACTGCAGGTGCTGGGGAAATGCACTTGGCAAAACATGCTTGGAGTTGGCTCCTCAGAGGAACAAGAGAATTACGAAAAATCCTAAATACTTAGAAGCACTCTCACTTCTAATTCAGCTGACCCCTCTAATGAGGCAGATTATGGACCAGCACACACACGTTTTCAAGGCAATAATCATACACCAACACAACATTACACACTCAAATGTGGCTAGGCCTGAAATGTAATTTGTTTCCTCCACCTAAGCTTTGCCTTTAATCTTCCACTTTTACTTCTGAGTGGATTCTTTAAAATATCCCTCTGGTATTCTCCGTCTCCTAACACCAGAAACGCCCTTTGTGTGGCGATGATTGATGGATCTCGCAAGCAAAGAAAGCTGTCTCCTCTGAAAGCTTTCTGGGTCTCTAAATGTACTCTATTTTTCTATGCACAGTGTGCTCTATCCCTGGAAACTGCGTGATCATGCTAGCTGTATATTGGGACAGGTTTCACTTCGAGACCTTTGGGATGTTTCCTCCAGCCAGGGGATAATTTATTCTTCATGGTTTCAAACCAAAAGGAAAAAAAAAACAGAATATATTAAAGATTAAAACTGCCATAAAAACAGAGTTAAGTTACCTCCATTCACAGGCTAGAGAAGAAACCACAAAGGAATGTCTGATAATTGCAATTTGTCTTAAATATGCCAATACACTGTTCACATTCAAGACTCATTAAGCAGATTTGTAGCATTCACTTCACATCTGATGTACCAGAATCTAAGAAAATGGATTTTTTTAACCTATTTGTGGCAGTAAAGCAGACTTCAACCACATCAGTCCTGGGCAAAACAAAATCAAGCCCGTTCTCCAGGAGTCATGAAGTTGTGTAAGAAGAGATGAGAATCCATCCTGACAGTACCCAAATAATAATGACCTGAGTAGAATCTTCTCTGCTTCCCAATCAGGTGTTGGATGAAAACAACTGATAATTATATACTTCCCCACTCCCTCCCACAGGAAGATATAGTTAAGAGGTGATAGGGAAGTGATAAGCTGGGGTTTGGAGTCAAAGACTAGATTCTATTTTTGTAGCAATATAATCTGGGGAGTTACTTTATTTTTCGGGGCTTAAATATCTTCACCTTTAAAATGAACATAATAGGACAAACATTAATATTTTTATAAAAACATACAGTATATCTTATTCTAATTCAGTCCCCAGTATTCTCCCTACCCCCTTCCTTTCTCTTCCCTCTTCTGATCTGTTATTTACTAAATACTTTTGGTTTCAGTGACTCATTGTCACTGATATATATAGATATATATATATATATATATTTATATATAGATAGATATGTATATACACACATACACATATATATTTAACAACAACAGGAAGTGGAGGAAGGGAAAGGAAAGGGAAATGCTGGAACGGAGCTAAAGCAAGGTATACTCCAAGCTTTCATACATATGTCATTGTACATATATATATCACATATACAAAAATTTGTTCTGCATATGTATGAAAATTATCACTATACTTGAGTATATTAGAATAAATAGATGCCCCAGAATGAAAGGCAGGGGTTCAGGGAATGGGAGGAGGGAGGTTGGGGAGTGCTGGGAGAGGGTGCTGGCTAAATGGTATTGTTGTGAGAGGCTGAGATCATGGCAATCCATGGCAGAGCTGAGTGAAGAGTCTTTCCGTGAATATAGGACGCCAACGGCAGGAGAGGTGCCTTACTATGTGGTGGGTGGACGGCAAGATTTCTCCTCAAATTTATTTCCATCCAGGGAAGGAAGTTCAGTGACATGAAGCTGTGGATAAGCTGAAAGTGCAGGAAGTCCCAGCTGATAATTTTCCACGCCAGCTACCTAGCAAGAGGCAGGCTGGGAATCTGCTCCAAAAGGGGGAAAGCTGCACACACTTAAATAAACTCAGACACAGTGGTGAGCACTCAACAGAGCCTGAGCATGAGACTCTGGTGCCCTGGAGCTACAGCAGCAGCAACAGGTACCAAAGGATGGCTTTAATACGACACAGATTAGAGTCCCCTGAATCTAATGGTACAAAGAAGTGGGCGGCTCTGCCATTTTGAAACCTCCCCGAGGGTGGTACAGGAAACCCCTTCATGAACAGTGAACCCAAAACCATCAGATACAGACCACAGTGTGGAGAAGGGGCTCCAGATCCCCAGTGTTTTGAGAGTCTGCCATGGGGCCTGTATGGACCTGGCGAACCATCCTAATGATCTAGTGTCTTACATTTAGAGACTTCCTGCCCACCCCTTTACATGACTGATCTGCAGGTGGAGTCAGCGTCCAGGATTCTGCTCAATAGATCTAACACCCTGGGGGGTTAGGTCTTCAGGTCCAACAGATCTGTCTGAAACCCTTAGGCAGGGCAGAGGCTAGCATCAGCCTCAAGGACCTATGAACTGAAGGGGAAACCTGGATCCAGTGCTTTCACCTACTTTCAGACCCTGAATTCCATAAACAGAGGTGGTCCCATAGGTCCTGGGGGCTTCAAGTGAGATTGGGCTTCCACGTCCCCTAGTGGTTGCATTTGAGACCTCCACAGACACTGGTCTAGCTGGGCTGGTGTCTTTCATGCCTGCCTCCCCTTGCTGGGGTTGTGCCTGCCCCACACATCATCTCTTGGGGCAAGTGGGGCCTCAAGACACCCAAGAGTGGGTCAATAACAGTCCTGGTTGTGCTCAGTTCAGGCTGGCCACTCTCCTTGGAACAGCAAGAGTCCCTTACAGCTACACCAGGATCCACAAGACTCCCAGCAGCTCCTAGGCCCCCAACTGAAGTGGGACAAGAGTTTGGGCAGGCAGACACTAAACTGCCCAAGAATGCAACTCAGGTGGCCCTGAAATCTGTTCTCACAAGAAGCAGGGAAGGTGAATGTTTATAACCCCTCTTCAGGAGAAAATTACTGGGAGGCCTCCTAGGAATCTCAGTGTCAGCTGAGATCACCAAAATTCATTCCCTCCAATAAACTCAACTGGGAAGTCACTCTACCTAGCAGTCAGCTATGAACACATACCCCCATGGTACATTTTGACCATGGTGGTAATAACTCAGAACCTTCTAAACTCCTTTTTTTATTGTTTTATTTTATTTTTTCTCAGTTGTTATTCTTGGAATTTACATTCCTTAGTATATGTAGTTTTGTGTGTGTATGTGTGGTTGACTGATTTTTATTGTCACTGTGATTTGTTGTATTTGTCTGTTGTGTCCATATTACTGGGGTTTGACCTGTGGCAGTCTGCAATATTGCAAACTAGTCCTCAGTCTCTTTGGGCTAAAAAGACCCCAAGTCTTTACTACCCCCTTCTTCCCTTTACTCTGGCAATTCCTAACTGTATTTTGATCTCTCTCATCCTACCTCAAAGTCATTACCCTACTCTCACCCCATTACTATCTTTTCCTTTTATCTAGCCGAATAGCCCACATCACCTCTACTACCTTGTAGCTCCATAGCCTAATCCACAAGTTCCACACTTACTCCCTACCTCATTTCCTTTGCTCTCTAGATTTTCTTTTTCCCTCACCTACAGACATCCTGGTAAACTGAAGTGAACACCATACTTGAAAATGAGTGTTTGCTTGCTAACCAAGTATAGTGAGAAAGCTATCAAGGAAGAAAACTGCTAATCCAATTGCTCCTATAGATGCTAATCAACACTGTAACAGCTACAGTTGACACTATCTGGTGTTGGCAGTGGCTGCACTTATTGACTTCTATCCCCTATTACCTGAGGTATGGGAAAACCTAAAGGTCCACATTTTTCACAGACGGAGGTACTAACCATTGAACTGTGCTACCCAAAATGTACCCCAGCACAACTAAGCAAAGAGATCAAAAGCTCCAATATCATCAAGAAGATCCCCAAGGGAATTATTCAGTGTCAGACCTCAAGCCACACTCAATTAACTGAAAATGAGGAATCGATCCAGAAAAAGAAATTCAAGACACCTATAGGACACCAAATCGACCTAACCAAATGAGAAATTCACCAAGACACTTCGTATATAAAATGAATAACAGAGAAATCTAGGAAAGGATCCTAAAAACAGCAAGGAAAAAACACCAAATAACATTCAGAACAGACCAATTAGGATCACTATGGATTTCTCAGATCAAACAATAAAGGTCAAGAGAGCTTGGCCTTTTCTGTGCCAATTGAGATGATTATGTGATTTTTATTTTTAATTCTGTTTAAGTGGTGAGTTACATTTATTGTTTTACATATGTTGAACCCGCCCTTCTTTCCAAAAATGAAGTCCACTTGATCATGATGTATTATCTTTTTGATGTGTTTTTGGATCTGGATAGCTAGAATTTTATTAAGGATTTTTGCATCTATATTCATCAGGTAAATTGGTTTGTTATTTTCTTTTCTTGATGTGTCTTTGTTGGGTTTTGGTATCAGTATTATATTTGTTTTATTAAAAGTGTTTGGGAGGGTTCCAATCCTTTCAATTTCATGGAAAAGCTTGTAGGGGATTGACGTTAATTCTTCTGTAAAGGTCTGGTAGAACTCTGCCATGAATCCATCAGTTCCTGGGCTTTTCTTTTCTGGAAGGCCTTTGATTGCTGTTTCAATTTTACTACCTGAGATGGGTTGGTTTAGAATTTCAATGTCTTCTCATGTTAATTTGGGAATGTCGTATGTGGCCAGATCCATTTCTGCAGATTATCAAACTTGAAAGAGTATAATTTTTCAAAATAAGTTCTGATAATCTTCTGGATTTTGGTTGAATTACTGGTGATATCTTTTTTTAAGTAGATTTTTTTTCTTAAGGAAATGGATACAAAAGAAAATAGTATGAAATAGAAAAAATGAAATAGAAAATATCAGAGTGCATCACACCTTGTAAGGGTAAGAATTATCTCATGAAACCTTTATTTCTTTATAAATATGTATGTGTATGCATACATCAACAGCTCCTTGGGTAAACAACAAATTTAAACATCATTCTCACTTTACTGAGTAAGGGGATGGAGGGAATGAGAAGAAATCTCAAATTTACTATTCTGCTTCCTCCAGCTATTTCCACCCATGCTGATCATGGCCCTGTTACCTCCTGTCCTCTTTGCTCCTTCCTTTCATTAACAAGCCCCCAAGTTTAACTTCTTCTTACCCAAAGTAACTCCATACTAGCTGAGGTGTCCTCATGAATCAAGTCTCGTTAATCTTTATGTGAGTCATTTAAGATTCTTTTCCATGAAGCAGAGTCAGCTTTAAGCAAAATCATAGAAGTAAAATTATAAATTATAAAACTAAGTACAAAACAATATGAAGTACAATTCTTATAAAACTTAGTACAAAACAAAGTAAAATATATTTTAAAACTTTGAATGTATTGGCCTAGGTTATTATTCATTCATTAAAATTTATTTGCAAGAAATCTGAAGGATATGTATAACAATCTCAAGGAATAAGTAGGTCACCAAGCAGTATAGATATTATGATGGCAACTATTGAAAATATAAACATGTAGGTAGATGGGAGGAAAGGCATGAGCAAAAAAAAGAAAACAGGAGCTGTCCTGAAGAGATGTATACATTTATCACCCCTCTTTTTATATTTTATTTCTAATTTGAGACAAATAGATCTAGTCCTTAATTAACTCTAATTCAAACCTGCCTTAGATTCTGTCAATAATTCTAGTATATAAAACAAATCAGAATGCCCTCCAGGCAGGCAGACACAGACAGCCAATCTGCTAAGGAAATTTCCAAATGGAGCTAGAACACTAAGGTCAGAAAATATGCTTGGAGCATGGGACATAACATTTCTACGACCAACAATGTGTTTCTGTTCATACACACATCTATGGACACATGCAAAGGCCGATTGTTCATTTGCACCTTAGCATGAGCTAGTGTACCCAGTCTCTTCCAATAAAAAATGCTAGCATGTGTCAAGGGTGGATGGAATTGCTAACAGTTATAAAATAAAGAAATCAAATTGTAAAAACAAGCACTACTGAGCTGTTTGTCTTCAGTGCCTCTTTCTCCCTCTTTTCAATTTACAATTTTCTCTCCATTATTTTGCTTAAAATTGTGCTTTAAGAAACACATAAGGACTGACGAGACCCATATCAAGTGAAAGTGCATTGTGAAGACACCTCAACTAGTGTGGAGTTACTTTGGATCAGAAGAAGCTGAACTTGAGGGTTTAATGGTGAAAGGAAGAAGCAAAGGGGACAGGAGGTAACAGGGCTACAAGAAGCATGCATGGAAACAGCTGGAGAAAGCAGAAGAGTGAACTTGAGATGACTTCTCATTCTCTCTACCCCACTACCCAATAAAGCAAGAACAATGTATGTTTTCAGATGCTAAAAGTTACTGATGTTTGCCCAAGAAGCTGTTGATGTTTACCAGAAACTCAAGTAAGCTCAAGACTGCTATGGTTTTTGTTATGCCAGGGGATCTGGCTCAGTCGTATCAATCAACTGAACACCAATGTGCAGAGCTACCACTTCCAACATGTGTGGCAGGATGAGGTCTTCAAATTCAACACCAACTCACTGACTGAGAACAGATAGTTTAGTAAAGTTGATTAAGAAGACAGGAGTTTAAAACTAATAATGTAAAAAGGTCATCAATACAAAGAGAAACCACAAAAGGTGTGTTTAGAAGAAGTACCACTCATAAACAACAATAGTTTATTGACAACAGTCTCTTTTTATGTGGTACAATTAGATCTACCATCACTTTGAATCAGGATCAGGAAAAAAGATCATTATGACTTTGATTTATGGTGGCAGGATGGGAATAACACACTGAAATTACTTCAGGGATTCAAATGCCTCCCCAAAAGCTAAAGTAATGGATGGACAAAGTGTATTTTCCTTCTCTAAATTTCCTTTAGATATGCAGAATATAGATGTTTTCAAAGTATCCTATATAGATAAGCACAAACATTATAGGTCATTTCTTCTCTAAAAGTTAATATTAAAAAATGCTGATGGAACTTCTCCCAGACCCAATTTCATTTGTTGATTGTTGGTGGAAATTTTATAAGTTTAATTCCTTGGATGGAGACTGAGAGACACTCTTGACCTAAAATGAGGAACCAAATATCTAAATTCAAGATCAAGATTTCTTTGCTACACCTTGAACTTTTTGATCTAGGACAGATACTACCAATGAATAAGGAGAAAATTACTCACATTGGGGAAGGACATTAAGTCTTTTGAGTCAGTGAGATACCATGCCGAGCTCTCAAAGGCAGAATCAGGGCTTTTGAATTTTTTATCTGTCCCACCCCATGTCACCTATAGTACAAACCGTTGGGCAAAAGAAAATGAGTCTAGATTCATGAAATGAAAGTACCTTTAAATTCTAAGTATAATTTCCCACAGTTAAGGAAAAATGCTTTTAAAAAAATCCAGGACCATCAAAGATAAAATGTATGTGTCCACATGATCTCACTGTCCTTAATGGGGAGGTCATCACCAATTGGCACTAATCTACAATAATGTTTGTATTTTATGATACCTCACATTTTATAAAGACATTAAATGACCAACTTAAAGATCAACAAGACTCTTATCAAGCTAATCCACTTACCTGACCTGCTTCAAATGGTCTGGAGTAACTTTGAAAAAGAGGCTTAACTAGATGAGAGAGGGGTAGCAGAAGTGTTTAGCTTCTTGGTTTAAATTATATGACACAGAAATATTGAAGAAATCATTGAACCTCATGTGTACATGTGCATCAGACACACACACACACATTTAGTTCACAAAAATATCACCTGCCTCTAGAATATTTCCACCTATCTGAAATATGTAGCCTTTGTTTATGGAAATAATCTAGTCCTTGGAGTAGTTGAGCAGATTGTTCATTTATTTCCTTGCTGATTTTTTTTGTTTCAGCTAACTACATCCTTCCATGTCTGAGTCTAATTTTTGAATGAAATGGTCTTATGTTTTACTATAAATACCTTGATACTATAAATTTTCTAGACATGAAACTATATTTTAAAATACACTAAAAATCCATTTTTAAACAAATAACTAAATCTGGGAAGATTTACCATTTGGGTTGGCAGATCTTCAATTGCAGAGCTCTAGTAAGGAAAACAGTTCTGGTGTTTAAATATTGAATTCTGGGAATAAGAAACCCTGGCATTTATCTGATTGAATGCAAGTAAATGAAGGTCATTGTTATTTTTCATGACTGCCTCATCTGCAGAGCTTTATCCTTTACAAAGTGTTTCTGGACACCTTCTATCATTATGTCATTTCATTTTTGACAGATGTCTATGAAGTAGGTCAAGCCAGGGTTAACATCATCTCGAACTTATACATGAAGATACTGAAACACAGAGAGGATAGGGGACCTGTACAATGCCACACAGAAAGCTAATGTAGAGCAAGGATCAGCCCAGGTCTCCTGATTACTGATTTGATTTGTCTTCTATCACATTGCTTCACATCTCCAACATCAAGGACAAGCTCTCTTGAATGTGTTGAAGAACAGTGACCACTATTCCCCTGGATTCATCCCTCTCCTTTGCACAGAATAAGTAATTTCCAGCTACTAACAGACAGCATTGGTTCCCTGCAAATTTTCCCATAGATGCCCTGAAAATTTCAAGAGATATCTATTGCACATGGAGGCAGGAGGATGTTTGGGTTTTATCTTCCCATATCCTAGTTTGATCTATTAAATTTTGAACTCAGTGCATCTCTGAAGGTGTTTAAGATGCAGTGCTCAAATCCCAAATTTCTCAAGGGTCAATGAGTCAAATTCATTTACACTTTATCCTTGAGTTTCTTTCCTTTTTATTCCCACTTTTATATGAAAAGCAATAAACCAGTGACCCGTGCTTTCCACTCAGAGACTCTTTGGTCTGTACTTTAATCACTTCTTATCTGGTGCTTCACTGTAGGATATCATGCTGAAAATAAGTACTACACAACTATTTACTTCTCGCCGGACTATTCCAGCAAATTCTATCAGTTCAGCTCAATACTAAGTCAGTTGGCAGTTAAAAACTCATAAATCCAAATCTGCTACTACTTGGAAGGCAAATAAGGTCAAGTATGTGAGACTGCAAAATAAAAATGCACACCTAATAAATGCTGGGTGAAAAAATAAAACAGGACTCAAAATCACACAAATCTACAGTCATCAGAAAAAATGATGTAAAGCTATGTTCCCTGACATGAAATGCTGACAACTTGACAAAACTGTATAATGACTTCATATCAAATATTATCCATGCATAAAAGAAAATCTGCAGTACTATGGATTATTTTTGTATCTTTAGATTTTTATTTATACTTTCTACTTCTCCTCTAATGAATTTAATGTTTCTTAGTTTATAATAATAAAAAATTCAAAGCCTATCTGTGGAAATTTAACTAAAGCAAAGGTTAACAGGGCCATGGGCTTCCCTTCCCACCTTTCAAACATGGGAAGGTTTACAGAATAAAACAGATGTAGAGGGAAAGATCTCATAGCACAGAATGAAAAATTATTCCTGGGGAGTAATTTTAATTTATGATACATGGTAATTGACACTCAAGAAATTATAAGTAAGTGAGCAGGAAGTTAAGGGAAACCTCCTCCTCACCTTCATCATCTTTTCTGCACTTTCTTTGCTTAGGTATCTCCTTGATATACGTTAGGAGCACAGAGGTAGCTCAGTGGATAGAGCACTAGACTTAGATCAGAAGGCCTTGCTTGTCCATCAGCCTCTCCTCTTCCTTGGGTAATACTTACTAACACTCTGAGTTTTAATACTTTAGCAAGAATGAGGACAATAATACCTAATTCATTGAACCTGACGTGAGCATTCCCTGAGAAAATATGTGAAATTTTGGAACATGGAGTGAGAACTTCAAAATGTCACTTACACATGATTCCTCTCCCTGGCATTTATTTGGTTTTCACTCTGTCTGTAACAGAAATAAATATACTGAGTCACTATATCAATATATATATATATATATATGGTTTCATTAGAAGCATGTTTAATTGTTCAACAAATTTCTTAATAAAAAAATCAATTCTTCCTTATTTCTAGGATGGATTTCTCCTCTACTTCTTCTTTAAGAGTTCTACTTCTGTATCACTGCTGGGTTTTCCTTCTATATTATTTCCTTCTATATTTTTAAATATATGAATCCGGGATGTCGCATCTTTACTTATTCTCTTTTTACTTCACATCTTGATGGACGACCTTGCTCCCAAGGTTCAGTTGCCACTCTATTAGCCAATGACTGTCAAATCTCCATCCCACAAGCTATATAGTTCCAACTGTTCAGAACTTCACCCAACATCCTATACACCCCTCAAACTTAGCATGAGAAAAATTTTACTCAACATTTATACACTATGCTCTGCCCCTGAAGCCCAAATCTACTCAGTCTCCTACATTTTTCATTCAGTTTAATGACAGACCAAGCTGGCAACCATGGATCATGCTCAACTCCTTCCTCAACCTCCAGATCAGATAGCTTTCAACCCAGCCTCCCCTCTCCACCTTAGCCTAGACCACTCAGTTCTCTTCAGATGTCGTTGTCTTCCTATTCAATCCATTCTCTATGTTCCTGCCTACTGTCTTCCCAAAAACCAAGTCTGATCACATCCTCTCCTGCTGAAAACCATTCATTGGCTCCTTATCAGTACCATTTCCTTTTCCGACCTTCATAATCTGATTATAACCCCCACCCCTGTCCCAGACACAGTGGATTCCTACTGGTCCCAGCCTGAAGCCCTTTAGTCACTCCATTCTGGTCCTCCTACTATCTAGAATTCTCCTTCTCAACTTCTTCAGTTGAAAAATGCATGCTCACTCTTGAAGCCTTGATGAGTTGTTACCTATTCTGTGAAGTCATACAAAGAAAATCCTCCTCCTTCCATGCTCCTAAGACTCTGTGTTCCCAACCCCTGTAGCACTGCAGGTTAGGCTCTGGATCTGTGGGACAAGTGCCACCACCACACACTCCTCTAATTTCCCAGAGTATGTAGCTAATGGCTAAATACAGAATTTAACAGAAGTAATGTCACAGAGTAGGAATGCATTGAGCATATTCTCAAATAGTTATCCCTTGTTCCTTACTTCTCTCAGGTTGTACAGCTCCACTGACACTATCCACTCAGGCAGTTGTATTTAAGAAAAAAGCTGCAATCCTGCCACATTGTGATGTTATACCGGGGGTGACATCACCATCTAGCTATGAGCACATTCTCCTGGTTTACAAACCAAACTCAGCCTCTGTGTAGAAATATCCTCAAGAGAAAAGGCTGAGTCATGGAACAATGTTCCTGAATAATGTCTTGCCTGCAAATTTCCAGTCACAAAAAGTCCATCTTCCAATACCGCTAATATAAAGTTGCCAGTTTTGTATCATAACTTACGTAGTTATTCCTCTCTTTGCCACTGAACTGTGAGTTTTCTGAAGTCAAAGGCCGTATATCATGCATACTGGCACACTCAGTGACAAGCCCAGTATTTGGCACCTAGTAGGACACAATAAATTTTGTTGAAAGAGTAAACCTAATACACACTTCAAAACTGGGCTTTCTGAAAAATTTGTTAGGTCTCACAATCTCTTTGTAACTCTAGCTTTCTGTAACTTGCTGAAGTATATATACTTCAGAAAAAGATATTTCAAAGAGGTAATCTTAAGCAGCTAAAATTACAGGATATTTATGATGGTCTTGAACTACACTGACCTGGAATACCATCTTCTGTGTCTACCCTGTGGGGAAAATAATCATGATACTGCCTGGCCACCTGGAGTCACAATTATACCTGTGGAACACTCAAGCGAAAGAGCCAGACAAGGAAAGAAAGGGGTCCCTCTCTCACAGCAGGTTGCAGTGAAGACATCTGGAGGAGGGGCTGGAAGGAGGATGTTTAGGCAAGGCGACTTCTGTGCAAGTCACCCTTTCTGGATTCACTGGGCTGCTGACCCTCCATTGAGCAAGGTCTCATGACCCAGAACCCGCCAGACATTCTTGGATTCTAATATCGGTTCTACTTACTAATCATAAGACTATGTCACCCTAACAAAACTCTGTGAACTTCAATTTTCTTATTAGTATGCTGCAGAATCATTGTGAGGACATGAGATAAAGAATCTTACACACCCAGCATTTGCTGGATAATTTGTAGATGATAGTAAGTACAAAATAAGTGAACTAGAAGAATATATATTATGGAAAAACACTGAGACAACTTCAGATCCTGGTATCATACAGCAATGCCGTGACCCTGGGCCATTCACAAAATCATAAAGGAGGTGACTTCCTCAACTATGTATTCAAGGAATTAGAGCTGACCTTTAAGGTTATTTTTTTTTCATCTAGCACCTAGCATTATGTAGTCCACATATCTAGTTTTATTTCTAGGCCCCTAACTTCATGCAGAATATAATTTTTTTAAGAGAGAAGAACAGAGAGAGAGAGAGAGAAAGAGAGAGAGCATCAATTTTTTATTGAGTTTTTCACATGGCTTTCATTGCTCTGACACTTAGTTGTGTATGGAGTGCTGGGGTTTGAACCCGTGTACTTGTGCATGCTGAGCAAGCAGTGTAACCGCCAAGCCACCGCTCCAGCCCATGAAGAACATAACATTTAACAACAAAACAATTGAGGTAAGGTCAGAATGATTAAATGACTTATCCAAGGTCAAAAGCTAATAAATTGTAAAATATGGGAACTAATATATATGAATCTTTACTATGCACTAGGTTCCATGCATAATTATCAGATCACAATATTCTCAAACTAGAAATTATAGTTTGTTTCACTGTTTTAAAATGATAATGTATATTTAGAGCTGATATTTATGTGAGACTCAAATCTTCAGGGCGAAAATTTGGATACAGGGAGTGACACCACAACACGGTAGAAACTTTCTCACAATTCCTAATCCCCATGGAGCTGAATTCAGTGGACACAATAAATATCATTGAAGAGCAAACTGTGATGGAGTAGCTAAATGGCATCCAAGGTTTTCCTGCGTTTGGTCTTACTGTGTATTTTTAATTTTTGTTTCTACTTTTATCGGTAGAAAGCAAGTCTTTGCCATAAAACATCCTTCCTTCTACTCAGCTGTAACTGCCAACAAGGCTTGGAATGAAGCACCTGCATAGTGGTTGTGGTATTGATCAAATGGTTTGAAGGAAAAATGAAGGCATTTCCAAACTTCTGCACTAAGCGGAAGTAGAAAAGTAGCACGGCAGAGGAGAAAGAGCCCTGAACTGGCAATCAGGAGGCCACCATCTGGTCCCAACTTTGCCCCTACATTCTGTACAAACATGGGAACATGGTTCAGCTATTTGCACCTCAGTTTTCTCTGTACAATGTGGAAATGGCCTACGTGATCTCTCTGGTCTTTCTCTGGTATATTGTGTATACGGAGCCAAAGGAGGCCATGGATCAGAGTAGGAGGTTCAGCTGCACAGCAGACGCTAATCAGACTTGGGGACGCCAATGGCTGACCCAGGTGGCAACGGTTTCTCTGGTCTAGACTGCTTTCCCCATCTTAACATCCATGCTGACACTTTCAGATTTCATTCCTTTTCTAGAAACTCTGATTCCCTCATTTACTCATGAGAATGATTGAGACTCCTGTTGATAAACTAAATAAGAGGCTCTGGATAAGGCAATAACCACTCAGAAACTAACAATTTCTTTTTTCCCCCATTCATTCTAAAGAATAAAAATTCCACTTATGATCAAATTAGCTTTACAGATCAACATCCTGCACTTGGGGAAATAGAACAAACAGATATTTTCCTAAAACTGCATAGAAACTGTACAATTCCACACTTAAGAAATTATGAAAGCATGCCTTGTCAGAAGGGGGATTTTGCCCATGTCTGGAGGAATTAGAAGATAGAGCTCAGTTTGGTACAAACAACATTTGAAACACAATATTTTTCTCCTTCCTATAAATACAGACTGTTAATCTCATTAATCAGACTTCATTTCCTCCCTTTGTGAATCTAAGATTTTAATTGTTCTAATCCCTTCCCCGTTGATTTCTTGCTGCAATTTTACACAGCAGCAGGTCACCCCTTTCTTTTTTCAGAACTACGTTAGCACTGTGCCATAGTCCTAAATAATATATTCTTTAATTGGATGGAGAAAACAAAAAAGAGGAAATCAACTCAGAAGTTCAGGGATCTAAAAATAGGCTTCCCTGAAAAGATGCACATTTATTCATTGGAAGCTAATGTTAATTCGCCTTGGCCTTGACAACCAAAAAAATAAAACCTCAGCATTCCATATTTATGAATATCTGTCTACAAAGAATTCCTGTACACACTGAAAACTTCTACCTATGTTTATTTAATATCAAAAAATATAGGAAAATGCTTAGTGTTTGGCCACTGGAAGGTAATACCTTATACACACTTATATACCCATAAAAGGTTATTTTCTATAATCCAGGATACATAAAAAAATGACTGGAATTCTAACAACCATCATTTTCAGTTCTTGTTCCACTGATAACTGTGATTCTGAACAAATCATTCAATTCCTTTAGGCCTCATTTTTCTCATCTGTAAACAGTGGTAAAACAGTTAAAGATCATTTTAGTAAGAAGTTTTATGATGTTAGCAAATGAAACTTTAAATACCTCTTTCCATGCCTTTCATGAAAAATGTGGAAACAGTACAAAGCTATGCTATACAAGAGCCATAGCCACATGCAGCTATTTAAGTTTAAAAGGATTAAAAATAAAATTAAATAAATTCAGTGCCTCTGACATACTAGCCACATTTCAAATGCTCAGATAACTACATGTGATCAGTGAACAGTGCAGAAATTGAACATTTCCACCATTGTAGATATTCTAACGGACAGGACTGGTATGAAATGACAGAAAAAAACACTGGGCTTTATTATCGTCACACAGCATTAAAAGAAATGCTTCTTTTAGTCTTTCTACTGAGATTCCAGTAGACATCAATCCATTTGTGAATGCCCATCGGTGCATTCAACCAGTTGTGTATCTGCCCAAACTTTATCTTTAACCTTGCCAACTTTCTCCTTCAAGTTCCTAAGAATATTATGAGAGATATTATCAAATCCCTTACTGAAATTCAAGAGCCCAGTGAATGTATTAAAAGACTGCTGTAACTCTGTTGAAAAAAATAATAAGTACAAAAGGCTCTTCTGTCATGATCACTTGTTATTCAGCCATGCCAAGATCTGGTGCCTCTCTTCTATGAAGGCATAAACCATGCACACAACTCTGTTGTCCATCATTGCCAATGGTCAATGCCATGGTGACCAACCTCCTTTCAAAACTGTTTCTAAATCTGAACTAAAAATGCATCTATTCTCTTTCCAGTTTCTCTTTTGTGTTCAAGTGTTCCTTAATGACAATATTCCAGCCATTCCTTTGTACCCAGAAACATAATCCATATATTCTAGATACTTTTTTTTACAGTTTTTTATTAGATGATATAGAGTTACAATTGAGGGGAAAACGTTATCAAACATTCCAGAACAAATGAATATATACTCAGTTATCCAGGGCTAAGGCCATGTCATGGACGCCCCGCTCGGGTTCCCCATGAAACTCAGTTAAAATTAAGTACTCCCTATGGAATTTAGCTTTCCCTCCATGACTGTTCAAGTTTGAGAATAATATTTCTTCCATTTTTTCTCTGCCCTATTAGTTTAGCTTTTCCTCTTTGTTCTATTAGTGATACACAGTAAGGATTCTATTCTTTACTCTTGCTCTAAACACAACTGTAAATAGAATTTTGTTCTTTTTATCAATAGAACTTTTGCATATCTTGATAAATCTCAGTCTAAACCATCTGTCTAATTTATTAGACTCATTTTTAGTTAATAAAATGGCATTTGTTGGTTGCAAGAAGTAGAAGTTCACTTGAGCTAACTTTCACAACAAGAATCTGAGAATACACAGATACTCCTCCCCTCCACTCCCAAACAAGGCTGAGAATACAATCACTTTTCAGAGAGGACCAAACTGGCAGCTGAAAATGTGTCAGGTTTCAAAAAAAGGGCAAAAGTCTTGGTGGTTGATAAAGTTAAGATATAAAGAACAAAACAAGTTAAATTAAAACTCTGAACTCATAATCAAAAAATAAATAATTTTTCAATCTTATCACAATCAAAAGTGCCTCACCCTGTAATCCCAGAGGCTCAGGAGGCTAAGACAGGAGGATTGCAAGTTTGAGGCTAGCCTTAGCAATTTAGTGAGGTCCTAGGCAACTTAGGGAGATCCTGTCCCAAATATTTTTTTTTTTAAATGAAAAAGGCTGGGGATTTAGCTCAGTGGTAAAGTACCCCTGGGTTAAATAAATACTACAGAAAAAAAAAAGTGACTCACAGCAGTACTCTTATCCATTTTGAATTTCATGTATACTCACATGGGATTAATCTCTTGCACACTGCCCTTGGTAACAAAAGGTCACCAACACTAGCTAATGGTTCAATGATTCCACATGTTCAAGAAAATCAGTTATACTTTGTTAGAAACACACTGTTACCAAAGTGTAAGAATTCTTTTGAAGAATTCCAGAGGGCAAAGTAGCCAATTTAATAGGTGTATTGCTGACAAATTTGAATACATAACAAGAATAACTAATTAAAACAGGTCAAAAGCATAAAAGGCCATGAACGGGATATGACAATGACCTTTGATGCATCATCTATCAAGATGATTACATGATTCTTGTCTTCAATTCCTTATATGTGATTACATTTTTTTCTTTTTCTACCAGAGATTGAACCCAGGTCCCTTAACCACTGAGCCACATCCCATCCCCCACCCCCTGGGCTTCTTTTTTTTTGAGACAGGGTTTCACCAAGTTGCTTAGGGCCTTGATAAGTTGCTTAGGTTGGCCTCAAACTTGTGGTCCTCCTGTCTCAGCCTCCTGAGCTTCTGAGATTACAGGCATGTGCAACTGTGCCAGGCATGAATTACACTTATTGATTTGCATAAGTTGAACCAAATTTGCCTCCGTGCACCAAAGTCCACTTCATCATTTTGTACTATCTTCTTGCTGTGGTTTCAAATGTGGCATGCTAATATTTTATTAAGGACTTTTATGTCAACATTCATAAAGGATAATTGCTCTTTAGCTTTCTTTTCTTGATATTTCTTGGGCTGGTTTTGGCATCAGGATGATGCTGGCTTCATAGAATATATTAGGGAGGGAACCCAAATATATTTGGGAAGATTCCCTCCCTTTCAATCGCATGGAATAATTTGAAGAAGACCAGAATTTGTCCTTTAAAGGTCTTGTAGAACTCGACTGAGAATCCACACAGTCTTGAGCTTTCCTTTGTTGAAAGACTTTTAATTATTGCTTCAATCTCATTGCTTGGCATTGGTCTGTTTAGGTTTTTATATCTTCCTGTTTCAATTTGGGCAGGTGAGATGTGTCTAAAATTTTGTCAATGTCCTCCAGATTTTGCAGTTTATTGGAGTATAAATTTTCAAAATAGTTTTTAATGATCCTCTAGATTTCAAAAGTATCTGTGGTAATATTTTCTTTTTCAACTCTAATTTTGTTGACTTGAGTCTCCTCTCTCTCTTTTGGTTAGTTTGACTAAGGGTCTATCAATCCTGTTTATCTTTTCAAAGAACTAATTCTTTGTTGCATTAATCCTTTGTATTATTTTTTATTCTCAAATTCATTAATTTTGGCTCTCACCTTAATTTCCTATCTCCTACTGAATTCACACTTGAACTAACATAGTTATAGTCATCTGACACTTAACAAAGGTGCCAAAAAATATATGTTGCACAAAAGATAGACTTTTTAACAAATCGTGCTGAGAAAACTGGATATCCATATGTGTAAGAATGGAACCAAATCCCTCTTCTTGCCCTGTACAAGAGTCAACTCAAACTGGATCAAAGACTTAGGAAATAGACCAGAAACTTTGCAACTACTAGAAAAAAGAATAAGGTTACCACTCCAACATATTAGCATAGGCACTGACTTTCTGAACAAGACCATTAATGCTCAAGAAATAAAACCATGAATCAATAAATAGGACAGCATCAAATAAAAAGCTTCTACATACAAGAAAGGACATAATCGAAAACATGAAGAGGGCCTAAAGAATGGGAGAAAATCTTTGCCAACTACTCTTCCAACAGGGATTAATATCCAGAATATTTTAAAAACTCAACACACACACAGGTAACCCAATCAGTAAGTGGGCAAAAGAACTAAACAGACATTTCTCAAAAGAAGAAATATAAATGGCTGGCAAATACATGAAAAAAACAATGTTTAGCCAGGCATAGTGGCACATGCCTATACTCCCAACAACTTAGAAGGCTAAGGCAGGATGATTGCAAGTTCAAGGCCAGCCACGCCAACTCAGCAAGGCCCTAAGCAACTGAATGAGACCCTGTCTCAAAATTAAAAAAGGGGTGGAGACTCAGCTCATTTGTAAAATGCCCCTGGATTCAATCCCCAGTACCAAAAATCCTTAGCAATCAGGGAAATGCAAATCAAAACTACACTGAGATTCCATCTCATTTCACTCAGAATGACAATCATTAATAATGCAAATAATAATAAATTCTGGCAAGGATGTTGGAGAAAAGGTTCACTCATATATTGTTGGTCAGACTGTAAATTAGTACAACTACTTTGGAAAACGGTATGGAGATTCCTCAAAAGACCAGGAATTGAACCACCATATGACCCAGTTATCCCACTCCTCAGTATTTATTCCGAAGAACTAAAATCAGCATCTTATAGTGATACAGGTATATCTATTACAGCACAATTCGCAATACCGAATTATGTAACCAGGTCAGGTTCCCATCAACAGATGAATGAATTAAGAAAATTTGGCATATATACACAATGGTGTTTTACTCAGCCATAAGAAGAATGAAATTATGGCACTTGCCAGTAAATGGATAGAACTGGAAACTGTCATGCTAAGTGAAACAAGCCAGACTTAGGAAGTCAAAGGTCAAATGTTTCATCTTATATGTAAAAGCTAGAGTAAAATAAGGGGAAAAGTCAGATTTCTCAAAAGCAGAGGAAGATCAGTGGAGTAGAGAAAGAAGGTTGAAGGGGAAGTAGAAGAGAAAGGAAGAGGAAGAAAATGCAGAATGAATTTGACAAAATTACACTATGTACATGAAAAGATATACCATAGTGAAATCCAACATTGTGTGTGTGTGTGTGTGTTTCACCAATTTAAAAAAACCAGTAAATAAACAGTGGCGTAGAGGATGGCAAATAGGGGAAGTGTGGACGGGAAGGAAAGAGGAAACACAGGGGATTGAAATGGACCAAATTAAATTCCATGCATGTATGATTACATCAAAATGAAACTCACTAATATGTATCACTATAATTCACTAATAAAAGCATTTTTTAAAAGAAAAAAAGAAGAAAAACGGTCATGGGTACATAATGAAGTTCAAACAATAATTATCAAAGAATATAAAAGCCTAGAACCAGAATTTCAGTAGAGTGGTTGATTACAGTACAAATGGAATACCCCACCTCAAGATTCCCGCTTCTGACACAAGGGCTCCAACTCAGAGGTGGTGGTCCTGAACCTGGAATGGGAACACATGGGAGGACCATGATGGAAGTGGGGACCTGGAATCCTGAAACGCTTCATTGCCAGTGGTGACAGTTCTGCACAACTGTGCCCCACCCTCACACTCCTGGTCTGAGGAGATTTGTCTGAGGAAACAAAGTCCTCTCCTAAGGAAGTCAAATTGTAAGACAAGGCTAACACTCCCCCAGACCCACCCTACCACTCTTCTCTGTTTCTAAATCTATAACTAGACTCAAGACCCAGGGGGCCCCTAAAGAAGTCCAGATCATACATGGTGCAGCATACCTGCAATCCCAGTGATTTTGGAGACTGAGACAGAAGGATCATAAATTTGAGGCTGGCCTCAAAAATTTAGCAAGATCCTTTCTCAAAATTTCTAAAGCTTGAGATATAGCTCAGTGGTAGAGTACCCATGGGTTCAATTCCCAGTACAAAAAAAAAAAAAAAAAAAAAAAAAAAAGAACAAAGTATGCAAAGTGTGACTCCTGAAAAGATTTACTACACTCTGAAAGAACTACTTGAATTTTCTAAGGTATACAGATAGAAATCTAGAGAATATGTGTGGGGATGGATATTAAGAGTGTGGGATAATAGTAGAAGGAAGGTAAACTTGAATCAGGCCAAATTTATTAATATGAACCCACCATGCAGAGATTCTGCACTTAATGTTGCAGCTCAGGAAATCAGAAAGTATGGTAAATGATTAGTTGGTTGGCAGAAACATGGACCAAAATGTGGCCCATGCAAATGAATTTATAAACTCCAGGACTGTCTAGTATGAGCGGAAGAGATCCAGGATGTTGGAGTGAGTTTGTCATTAAAGACCTGAGACGTCCAGAGGATGTACCCTTCACCAACACTTTGAGAGAAAGTCTGTGAAGGCAGCTCCAACATCCAGGAAGAACTTTATGATTCTCTTCCTTGTAGGGCAAAACTTATAGTGGGACTGAGTTGGACAACCTAAACCAGAGAGAGCAGGAGAGGCCAAGGCATGACACTCACTTGCAAAGGCAAGGTAGGCTTAGTTATTGCAATAGATGGAAGGGTCAAAAAAGCAATTAGAATAATCTGACACACACAGAACTACAGTATTGGCTTAGCTGGTAATGGTGTTCCCAGAAGTGAGATGGATGGGAATCTGGAAGTACATGTTGCAGATGGGGTCCTAGTGGCTTCCCAAAACTCCCTTGGTCCGGATTCACGGATTCATTCTCTCACAAGTCAGTCTACAGGGAAAGATTCTCATAGTGATTGGTTGTTCCAACTTGCTATACCCATAACTCAAAACCACTGGAGAATGAAATTGACCAAATTATGCTATATGCATGTATGAATACACGACAGTGAATCCTACAACTATGCGTAATCATAATGCCCCAAGAAAAAGAAAAAGAAAACAAAAGAATCATTAAAAAAATGAATCACATTGTACGAAGAGTGGTGCCAGAAGCCATGTCCAAAGATTCAAGAAAAAGTTAAGGACACTGGAACAAGGTGGAAAGGTCCCCTTCAAAATGTGCCCGCTTTATCTGAACAAGCCTAAACCATTAAGAGCATTCGCTGCAGTCTGCCTGTTTCCCTTCTATACTAAACCTCTCATGTTCACACTATCACAATCACAAATGTTTTGGAGACTTGTCAGCCCTCTTGAGCCATTGTTTAAGCATCTCAAAATCCTTTTATTGAGGATTTTTTTATATCTGACTTCTTAAATTCTGGGATTCAAATCTGGCTCTGACCAAACTTCTCTTACCTACAGTAAACTCTAAGAAGCATAAATAAATTTCTCCCAAGGTCCCTGCTATGTGCCTAAAAGGCAACTTAGTTCCGATAAAAATAAAAAACAGCAAATGTCTCAATAACTGAACATAACTTGGAACACTAATCATGGAGATGTAAAGCCTATGTAGTTGACTAACGCACATCATTAAATTGAGGGAATAGTAAAACATAGCAAAAGAAAACAGTTAGGTACAAGCGGAGGCCATAAGTGACAGATTCCTCCTTCATTGATGCCATTTCCCTTGCCTCACGCCATTAATATATTTTGATCCAGGACAGAGTGCAATTTCCAATTTATTTTTTCTGTAAATGCATTAAACTGATTGAACTTCCTAAAGCTGACTAGAAAAAAGGAGAGCAGAAAACATCTTTTTCTCTTGTTTATTTCTTACATGTACATGAAATAAAGCAAAACCATAACTGCACATCTAAAATATGTTTTTAGTAATACCTTTCTCACAGATGTAGCAGGAAGAAAAAGGCAAGGAAATATGCAAGGGAAAAAAAGAATCCAACTTATAAAGGATTTGCAAATGATGTTATTATTATTATTACTAGGTATTACTTTGTGGTTAATATTTTTACAACCACATAAACTTCCTTGATCAAAATAGACATGGTATTCATCAAAAGTATCATTTGCAAATTAAACTTGAGTTAGGACAGCCAGGCTTCTAGATACAGGTTTAGAAAAATGTTTATTTTTATATAGTAATCATCTGGCTAAAATTACAAAATTGATATAGTTGACACTTGAAAAATTATAGTCTCAGAGTTACCTACTTACTTAATATGACATGCATTTTGTGTTGTCAAAAATTATGTCGTATGGGCTGGAGTGGTGACTCAGCAGTTATGATGCTTGCCTGGCATGTATAAGGACCCAGGGTTGAACTCCAGCACAATGTACACACGAATTGTCAAAGCAATGAAAGTCACACGAAAGCTAAATAAAATTGATTCTTTCTCCTCTCTCTCTCTCTCTCTCTTGCTCTCTCTCTCTGCTGTTCCTGTCTCTCACTCTTTTTAAAAAAATGTCATAAGTGATTTTTACTATGGAAATAAATTTTTTCAGTTAATTCATTTTTAAGGTACTTGTTAGCATTATAATCATGCTATCCCTCATTCAACTGGCATCTGAAAGACTTTGTTTTCCCTAGTGGAAGATAGTACGTTCACGTAAAAGAAAAAGGTTAACTAAAATGTGGTGTACCCAAGCTTGCATGTCCTAGCTCAAGAGGAACGATGGTTACATTTTTAGGAACTTTATAAGACTGTTGTTAAACACCACTATTATCAAAACAAACAAGAAATAGAATGTCTTAAACTTGACAAAGGGCATTTCCACACACACAAAAAAAAATCATCTTTATTGAAAGAATGAAACTTTCCCCCTAACATCAAGAAAAAATGTTTTTTCACCCTTAATCACTTCTAGAAGTTCTAGCCAAGGCAATAAGATAAGGAAAAAAAATAAAAGAATCCAAATTATAAAGGATTTGCAAATGACATGATTTTGCACACAGAAAATTCTAGGAACACATACACAAACACACACACACACACACACAATTAGAACTAAAAAGCAAATTCAGCAAGTTTAGAGATTATTAGTTCTATACACAAAAATCAATTGTATATCAATACACTATGAATAATCCCAACATAAAACTGAGAAAACTGCTCCCTTCGAATAGCATCAAAATGCATAAAATACTTAACAAATTTTGCCCCATCATCCCAGATGGGCAACGCCTATAAAAACCTAAACTGAGCAACAAATATGCCACTTATGGTAAGTGAAGTATCTGAATATTATTGTGCTTGCAGAATTGAAAACTTTAGACTTGATAAGTTAAGAATAAATGCTTGGGGCTGGAGCAGTGACTCCGCAGTATCATGCTTGCCTGTCATCCATGAGGACCCTGATTCAAACCCCAACATCACATATACAACTAAGTGTCAGAGCAACAAAAACCAGATGAAAAACTGAATAAAGTTGTCTCTCTCTTTTTCTCTCTCTCACTCCTCCTCACTCACTCTTTGAAAAAAAAAACACAGAATAAAATGAACAGGCACAGTGGTGCGTGCCTATAACTTAAAGTTGATCTTGTATATATACATCACAGAAATCAGCAAACAGTATGAATTCAATCTTAATTTATTATTTTGCTAATAGCAAAATCATTAACAATAAAAATTATACATGAAATTTAAGTTTATGTTTGCTATATACCATAACGGTATACACCATTACATTTTAAATAATGTCAAAAGTTAGGAAATAATCCTTATCAGTATTCAAAAATGGTTATCCAAGTCAGCAAAGAAATTGTTGACATCATGACAAAAGAATAAATTTCAAACAAACGCTTTCACTGTTTAAATTTCAAATTACTCATTATTGTACATAAAAATATCAACCAATATTCATGTCAGAACTACACTCATTCATCAACTGTAATCAGCTGGGTTATGAATACAAGAATTCAGAAAAAATACCAACAGCATCTGCAAGAATGAATTGGCTATACAGAATATATAGTGAGAATATTACACATCTTAATTTTAAATTTTGTTCTATACATATTTTAAAATGCAAAATATAAACTATATATGTATAAATACATATAACACATGCATGAAAACACACACACACACACACACACACACACACACACACACACTTTGGAGTAGAGAGCTAGTTGTTAATCATTTACCAGAATCTTTTAATGTTATTTTCCTGAACAAAACAGGTCAAGTCATTTGACAAACAATTGCACAATAGGTCTAATTGCGCAATCACCTTTAATAATTTCAAGATATAGAGGACAGACTGAAAAATAAAACATTTTCCCTTTATACCTCCAAGGTCTCCATCTTTTCTGAAAAGTGATAATACACCAGTTCTGCAAAGACTCCAGCCTTCTTTACATAGACTATAGAATTTACTTAGGCTATTTGAACATGTGCACCTGGCACATATACTTCAATAATAACTGTTCTGTCTCTTTTAGTAATTCAGACACTCCAAAGTACTGCACCACCTTTGCAGGAGTCAAACATAAGTGAGTCATAAATGACCTAAGGCATTTCTGAAATCTGTCAATTCATTTTTGTCTCACCTCTTGCTGAGCCAAAATTCTCACCTAATTTAAAACTCTTGGCTCAGGTGTCCTGATTCTAACCCGATCCCAGGTATTGGACTGGAATTTAACATGATTTAGATCATTGGCAATCTGTAAACACTAAGGTCAAAGAAACATACTAGGAATAGGAAAGAAGGAGAAATATAGACTCTAGAAAACAAAAATCTTGCCTTTCTTAGATTTTTACCTAATAAGCAAATAAGGACCTGTTTTAATATATTTGTCTGTTGACCTTTAAAGTATATGTCCTTGTTATGGCATTAGAGGCACATAATGAGATTAGTATTTAGAGACTTATGAGAATAGGTCAAGTTAGTCACAAAAACAGTTTTATTTTGGTTCACTGTATTTTCTGTCATGGCATTTCACAGAGCAATGCATACTGGTTATAAAGAAATGCAGCAGCGAGAGTACTCTGATGAACTTTTATCTCATTTTTCCCCTAGTGTGGAGGTAACCATCAATAAGCATTGTGTATATTGGAATTAGGCATGTGTGTAAACAAAAGGTCCACTGAAATGGCTAAGAGACAGAAGAAAATGAAATTCAGACAGTCTTCAAGAAGACCGTGCAGAGTGGTCCCGCACACACCCAGGAGTCCAGAGAAGCAACTCCTGGAGCAGCTCCCACCCACCAGATATGCCAGCCCAAGCATCTTTTGCCCCATGCCAAGCAAGCACCCAGGACACTCCAGATAGGACCCCAGCTGGAGCAGTCTCTCCCCCACCCACCTAAAATGCTGAACCACGCCTCTTCAGGTCCAGTCTGCCACGCACCCAGGACAGCCCTGAGAACAAACCTGCCTGGAGCAGCTTTCACCTACCTGACACCTGATGCACTGGTCCAGGCCTGTTCTGGTCCAGGACTGGCAAGTGCCCAGGATACCCCCAGGGCCTGGAAACTACCTGGGACACCCCCAGGGAATCTCAATTCAGAGATTCAGAAGAAGCTCTTCAAAAATGAAGAACCAAACTAGAAAAGACTCACCTCAAACCCGCAACTCCCATAAAAGTAGCCCACTAGATAGGGACTGGAGTAAAAACCTAGAAAATATTATCAATAATTTAATTACTAAAAGGAACAATGAACTGAAAGAAGATATAATGAAGGTACTAATTAATAAAAATTCAAGAGATGAAAAACTCTATTACCAAAGAAATAGACATGCTGAAAAGGGAAGTAACAGAACTGAAATCTTTAATTAATCACATTAGAGGAACTATGGAAGAATTTAATAATAGACTAACTTCTATAGAAAATAGAACCTCAGCTCCTAAAGAAGGAACATCCAACAATGAGGATAGACTGAGTAAGGTTGAGCACATGGATGACAGAAAAAAAATTCACACATCATGAGCAGAATTTTCAAAATGTCTGGGATGAAATCAGAAAAAACAATCCAAGGGATACAAGAATTTGAAGCACAAAGAAATTACATAAAGAAGATTATCAATGAAATATTTAAAGAAAAAATTTCCCGTATTAAAATAGAATCAGAAATGCTCATCCAGGAAGAACATAGGATACCCAATAGGACTAATCAAATGAGAAGCTCACCAAGACACATCATATTCTAAATGTACAACAGGTAAATTAAAGAAAGAATATTAAATCCTGCAAGGGAGAAATGCCAAATCACATTCAGAGGCAACCCAGTAAGGATGACCTCTGACTTTTCAGCTCAGACTTTAGAACCACAATCCTGGATCAATGTCTGGATGACCACAACATGCAGCCAATAATACTATACACAGCAATACTCCACTTCAAATTTGATGGAGAAATAAGAACTTTTCATGATAAGGTCAAACTCGCAGCATTCAACTCTTCAAAGATAAATTCCAGATAGAAAAACAAGCTAACACTCCTCAAAAGCCACAAACAGAGTGAATTCAATATAGGTACATGCTATCAATACATAACCAAGATAGCACAGAACTTACTAATAAAACAAGATGACTATGAACCACAGCTAGATAACTGTTCTAACATGAATGCGAATGATCTCAATGCACCACTCAAAAGACATAAATGAGAAGATTTGTTCAAAAGACAAAAACTAAAAATATGCTGCTTACAAGAGACCCACCTTACAGCCAATGATATCCATGAATTGAGGGTAAAAGGTAGGAAAAAAAATCTACCATGCGTATGACCCAAGAAAGCAAGGAGGTGTTGCAATACTTACATCCAACAAACTAGATTTCAAGCATAAACTGATCAGAAAAGATAAAGAAAGCAACTAAATTGTAGTAAAGGGAACAATACAATAGGAAGATATAACCATAGTAAATATGTACTCTCCAAACAACAATGCTCCCAACTATGTGAATAAAATACTTCATGACATAAAACCACTTGTGGACCTCAACACAATAATACTGGGAGACTTCAACACTCCTCTGTCACCAATAGACAGATTGCCAAAGCAAAAAAACAACAGAGATCACCAGCATAAACAACTCCATAAATCAAATGGATTTAACAGACATCTACAGAATATTCCACCCAAAATCGACTGAATATACCTTCTTCTCAGCAATACATAGCTCCTTCTCCAAAATAGATCATATTTTAGTTCACAAAGGAAATCTCAGCAAATATAAAAGAGTATATATTATTCCATGTATCCTATCAGACCATGATGCCATGACCCTAGCAATTAACAGCAAAAATCAAAACAGAAAACACACATATACATGGAGAATGAATAATACCCTACTAAATGAAGAATGAATCCAAGAAGAAATGAGAGCAGAAATCAAGAACGTTTTGGAAGCAAATGAGAATGAAGACACAACATATCAAAACATCTGGGAAAGCATGAAAGCATTTCTAAATGGGAAATTTATAACACTAAGTGCTTACATTAAAAATGAGGAGTCATCCCAAATAAATAAACTTATGCTCCACCTCAAATCCCTACAAAAGGAAGAACAATCTAATCCCAAAGCCAGCAGAAAACAGGAAATAATCAAGATCAGAGATGAAATTGAGAACAAAAAAATAAAATAAAAGAATCGACAAAACAAAGATCTGGATCTTTGAAAAAACAAAGAAAATTGATAGACCCCAATCTCACTAAAGGAAGGAGAGAGATGAAGCAAATCAACAAAATCACCAATGAAAAAGGAGCAATCACCACTGACCCCTACAGAAATTAAAACCAATTATAAAAACATATTTTGAAAAACTACACTCCTCTAAATTAGAAAATCTGGAAGACAGAGATGAATTTCTAGACACATATAACATCCCAAAATTGGCCCAGGATGATATCGAAATCCTAAACATCCCAATAACAGGCACTGAAATCCACGTAGCAATTAAATGCCCTCCAAAAAAGAAAAGCCCAACACCTGATGGATTCCGGGACTGAGGTCTACCACACCTATGAGGAGGAGTTAACACCTCTCCTTATAAAACTATTGCAAGAAATTGAAAAGGAGGGAACTCTCCCAAATACTCTTTATGAATCAACCATAACTCTAATACCAAAACTGAACAAAGACATATCAAAAAAGAAAAATACAGACCAATTTCCCTAAGAAACGTTAACACAAAAATCCTTAATAAGGTTCTAGGAAACCATATTCAAAAACACACCAAGAATATAACTCACCACTATCAAGTGGGCTTCATTCCAGGTATGCAAGACTGCTTCAACATATGCAAATCAATAAATGTGATTCATCACTTAAATGCAATTAAGGACAAAAACCATATGATCAGCTCGACTGATGCAAAAAAGGCCTTCAATAATATTTAACACCCATTTATGCTCAAAACTCCAGAGAAAATTGTGATCAAAGGAACTTATCTTAATTATGTAAAGGCCATATATGACAAGCCCTCATCTAGTATAACACTAATAGCAGAAAAGCTGAAAGCATTTCCACTAAACTCAGGAACAAGACAAGGCAGTCCTCTCTCTCTCTCTCACCACTTTTATTCAATGTAGTTCTTGAGACCTTAGCCAGAGCAATCAGACAACAGAAGGAAATCAAAGTGATAAAAATAGGAAGGGAGGAAGTCAAACTATCCTTTTTGCTGACAACATATCTGGAAGATCCAAAAAGCTCCACCAAAAAATTGTTTGAGCTAATAAAGAGATTTAGCAAAGTGGCCAGCTTACAAGATCAATACCCACATGTCAGTAGCTTTCCTATATACTAACAATAATAGAGCAGAAAAAGAAATCAGGACATTGGTCCCATTCACAATATCCTCAAAAAGAATAAAATACTCGGGAACTAATCAAACAAGGCAAGTAAAAGATCTCTGCAACAAAACTTATTGAACATTAAATAAAGAAATCAAAAAAGACCTGAGAAGATGGAAAGAAGTTCCATGCTCTTGGTTAGGCAGAACTAATATAATTAAAATGGCCGTTCTGCCAAAATCACTATACAGATTCAGTGCAATTCCCATCTAGATACGAATGCCATTCTTTACAGATATATAAAAAGCTATTCTCAAATTTATTTGCAACAACAAGAAATAAAACCCAGAATAGTCAAAATATTACTAAGCAAGGAAGACAAAATAGGTGGTTTTGTTATACCAGATCTGAAACGATACCATAAAGCTGTAGTAACAAAAACAGCATGCTACTGGTATCAAAATAGAAATGAACACCAATGGAATAGAATGGAAGACTCTGACTTCTTTAAATGTTTAAATATCTGATCGTTGACAAAGGGGGTCAAAATATTACATGGAGGAATGACAGCCTATTCAACAAATGGTACTGGACAAACTGGACAGGCTTTTGCAGGAAGTTGAAATTAGATCCTTATCTCTCAGCTTGCACAAAAATCAAACTAAAATGGATCAAGGAAGTAGGAATTAAACCAGCTGCTATACAATTGCCATAAGAAAAGTCAGGTCCAACACTACAGCATTTGAGAGTAGTCAAAGACTTTCCTCAACAACACACCTAAAGTGAAAGATTTAAAGCCAAAAATCAGTGAGCAAGATGCCATTAAACTACAAAGCTTCTACACAGCCAAGGAATTGGTCAAAAATGTCAAGAAATAACCAACAGAATGGGAGAAAATCATGGCCTGTGATTCCTCTGACAGGGGAATAATATCCAAAATTTACAAAGAACTCAAAAAACTTTATGCCAAAATACACACAATCCAAACAATAAATGGGCCAAAGAGTTAAATAGAAACTTCTCAATAGAGGAAATTGAGCAAGCCAATTAATACATGAGAAAGTGTTCTAAATCACCACTAATCAGAGAAATGCAAAGCAAAGCTACATTAGGATTTCACCTCACTCCAGTCAGATTGTCAAAGATGAAGAATATAAACAATAACAGATGCGGGAGGGGTTAAGGAGAGATAGGAACAGTAGCACAGTGTTGGTGGAATTGCAGACTGGTACAGCCACTCTGGAAAGTAGTATGGACACTTCTCAAAAAATTAAGGATGGACCCAGCTATCCCTTTTCTGGTATTTTCCCAGAGGAGTTAGAATCAGTACATTATAGCAACACAGCAAAATCTATGTTCAAAGCAGCTCAATTTACAATAGCTAAATTATGGAACCAACCCAGATGCCCCTCACTGAATGAATGGATCCAAAAGCTGTGGTATACGTATACAATGGAATTCTACTCAACAATTACAAACAATGATATTCTGGCCTTTGAAGATAAATGGATGGAAATGGAAGACATCATGCTGAGCGAAGTTAGCCAAACTCAGAGAGTCAAGGGTTGAATGTTTTCCCTCATTTGTGGAGGCTGGAGATAAACCCAGGCTTGGTGAAATGTAGTCAAACTCATGTTTTAGAGCCAGCAAAGACGTAGCAACGCATCATCTAGGGAAACCATAGATATGGGGATGGGGAGGGAGAGACAGGGGGGAAGGCATAGGGAGAGAGGATAAGGAGGGATCTAGGGAGTCAATCAACAATGTGGTACACTCTTTACGCCCCTCAGTATCCAAATAATACTTATGCAACTATTCGTTCTGAAAAATTTACAATCTAAGCATTATATCATGGGTAGGGGAGAAATATAGAAGAATCAAGAGATTGGGGTGTGGGTGATGTGGTGGTTATTCTGGTTTAATAACAAATGCATATTATATTGCTACTCTGTATGCATATGATTGTACTATAACTCAATTCCTTAGGAAAAAAATTTTTTTAAAGAGGAAAGATATAGTGAAGAGTTTGCATAGTGTTAAAAAGAAAAACAAAAAAAGACCCTGCAGAAAGGCAAGCTGGATTATGAAGTAGCCACTGCCCAGAGAAAACTGACACCATACAAGCCAACCTCCCAGGACAGAAAGAACAGGATGTGCCTCGTGACCTATTCATCCAGGGTCATTTAAATTCCAATTCCTTTAGCAAGTGAACACTGACAACAGTTGAAGAGCTCTCTCCCTCCTTGGAACACACCTAGGGCACTTCTGTGGCATTTAGGGCATTGAATGCCTCACCCATTTGAGAGAGCAGTAAAGTCCCAAGCCAAGGGATTCTAATCAGCCAGCCTGGACCATGTGCGAACTTTTAGAAATCATATATCTCCATCACAAAACGAAGTTTTAGGACCTTTTCCGCTCAGACAATTCAAGAGATCTGGTTTGGAGTCCCAGGAATACATACTTTTGTTTGTTTGTTTTTTGTTCCAGGGATTGAACCCAGGGGCACTTAAATATGAGCCCCATCCCCAACCCTTTTTATTTATTCATCTAATTTTTAATTCCTTTTGTTTTGATGTAGGTTCTCACTAAGTTGCTTAGGGCTTCACTAAGTTGCTGAGATTGGCTTTGAACCTGTGATCCTCCTGCCTCAGCCTCCTGAGCCACTGGGATTACAGACAAGCACCACTGTGCCCAGCTCATTTTCTCAGAGCTGCTCAAGCAAGCCCAGGAAGTGAAAAAGCTTGGAGCAGGGACTGCAGTGTTTCATTACAATCCCTAACTAATATTTGATATTTTTAACTGTTAGCATAAATTACTTTATGCACTATGTAAAAATCTCTCCAGAGTATTCTAGTAAACAGCAAATTTTGGCACCATCTTGAGGGAAGTGGTTGTTTCCCTTAATCCTGCTATTGCTCCCCAAACTTTCCCAAGAAATAGTTCGTCTGCTTTTGTTTTTCTCTATTGATGAAAAACATAGAGGTTGTTTTGTTCTGTTTTGTTTGCTCTGTTACAGAATAGACAGCTCTGTCAGTCAGGTTTCCCAATACACAAAGCTGATTCCATATACCTTTAACAACTCTACCATGTGTCCCATGGTTCCTCTGTAGGAATAGTTAGGGAACATAATACCCTAATAGTCACCACGTTTTGCTGCACAGTCACATGACTTCATTTACATTAAAGTTTCACTTGGGGAGAAATAATTCTCTCTCTCTATTCACAGTCTAAATATGGAATTTATAATCTTATTTAATTTATAAATTATAAATTGTAATTTATAGTGTGTAATTCTCAATTTATTTTTATTTTTTATTATTATTTGATGCATGAATGAATTATACATTGCAAGGACAGGAAAGCAGTGATTGTTCATTTTATCTCTTTGCACTCTCCACAGTCAATTTGTTTGTTTAAGGTTTGTAGCATACAAGTAAAGACTAATTATTACTTAACATGTTTGAAAAAGGAGTATGTTAGGAATAAAGGAAACCTGCTAAGATCAGAGGTTCTTTTTAAAACTTTTGAATTGCTGTTTAAAAACCTGATGACTAATGGAAGCCTCTACTCACAGTCCCCGCATCCTTCCAGGAGTACATATAACTTGAGGGGATTTTCAAATTAACCCCCAGAAGTTATCCATAGACTCTAGGTTAAGAACCACCAGACCAGTTCATCTCAAACATCTTCCAGCTCTAAAAAGATACACAATCTTAAACGAGGGCGGCTAATGCTTGCCAATATCAAGTCTCAATGATGCACAGATTCAGTCAATAGAAATGTGAAAGGCAGTCACCTCTTGCTCTGGCAAAGTTTGGGACTCTGGAGGTAAGTGCCTCCCTGTCTGTACCAAGATTATTTATGTCCCAGAGCCTAGATCAGCTGTTTGTGCAAGGCTGGTAGAGGGGAAGCACGTTTGTCTCAGGAGTTTATTGCAGGCAAATTATCCCTGGAAAATACTGCTGGGAAAAATGCTGACCAAACAACATCTATATTTACACAGTTAGATATTCATTAAAGCAGAAAATGCCCACTAAATTTAGAGAGATGTTAAGTGCCAGATTTGAGAACACACCAGTGCAGAAAAATTGGCTCAAATTTGCCCCCAGAGTGTGCAAGGGATAAATGAGTCCAGTTGCATGGCAATGACTTTTCCCAGGTGGCCCTGACTAAAAGGCTGTCAAGTGTACCTTGCAGAAAATGAGCTGTGAGGTCAGATTGTAGGATTTTAGGCAAGAATAGAACCAATTACATGCGAATAGGGGTTCACTGCTGATATTCAAAAGGGTGGGCCTTGACGAGAATAATCATTTAGTATCTTACATTCTCAATTATTTTGACATAAAATGTGGCCAAATGGTATTTGTACACCCTCTCTGTGAAAGAAGCAGTCATTGTGCATATATAGAGTAGCTGGATCTTAAATTTGAAAGCATGCAGAAAATGAACTCAATATAGGTGAAATTTCACATAAACAGGGGGAACCATAACTGTGAAGATGGGGGGAGAAAAGAGGAAGAGAATGAGTGAGGGGAGGGAGGAATAGGGGGGTCTTCAATGCAACTGGGAACTCTCGACTCCCATGAGAAGCTATACACAGGATGGCAGAGAAGACCAGAAAATTGAAAAACTAATACACATGTATATGCTTACTTCTATCTATAACATGGGGGTAAAGCAGAAGGAGACTTGAGAGTGGGGAGTGGTTGAAGAGGGGAGATCCTGGACTAGGATTACCCTAAACTTACTTTGTCAATATCCATCTATGCATGAATAAGTAACAATGATTCCCTCCAACATACAAGACTGTGTTAAATGAATAAAAAAATTTTTGAGAGCATGCAGAGCAAAGGGGGACTGATTTGTCTCCTTTCTTCTTACGGAAGAGAACACGGGTCCAGAGAGGTGGGTAATTTCCCCAGGATCAAAAAGTGAGAGTGTTCCCAATTCGTAAACCATCAAACTCTTGCTACTCAAATAATGATTCACATAGCAATAGCAGCTGTATCTGGGAGCTTGCTTATAATGCAGGATTTCAGGTCCTCCCACCAAACCTTGCTGAATCTTTAATCTACATCCTAAAAACAGTAACAGTGATGTGTATATACAATAAAGCTCCAGAAGCATCACACCATGCTGTGTTGCCTCTTTAATATGAACCCTGCTCTTACTATGATGGTAACTTGGCAAGCTGGTCCAAAGAAAAGAATATTTATGTTAGAGATAAGAGGAGATAGAAATGTATGATTCAGAGAGCTTGAGATACTTCAGGAAGGTAAAGCAAGATGAAATACACAGAGAACCCTGGGAGCTTTGGGCCCTGAGGGCACCATCAAGTTTTAAAACAAACAAAGGAAGAAAATTCTAGATCTGGGCAAGGAAGGCAAAAATGGGATGAAGGGACCAGAAATAAATTATCTCTCTTGTCAATTTTCTCCACAGGGCTTATCATTAGGAATACAAATGTATTTCAATCTTAAACTTTAAGAAAAACTAATGAGATAGGTGAATGCCTACTTCTGTCTAAGTCACTCCAGAGTACGGCCAACCAGCTATTTTCTCAGGTTTCTAACTGATATTTAGAATGATGACCCTGGAGCATGCAAAATCTACTGAGACAAATTCATCTGGCCATTATGTTTAGGGTAATTCAGTTATAAGTAAGTTTTGTTTTGATTCTTGAAAAACAGATCATGTGTGACAGCTTCATTTACTTTTAGCTAATTAAAATCTCCATTCCTAAAAGCATAACAAACCATGGAAATTTTTTTTTCTGGTACTTGGGATTGAATCCAGGGATAATTTACCACTGAACATTACCAGTTCCTCTCTCTCCCCCCCCCTCCCTTTCTCCCCCCTCCCTCCCTCTTAATTTTGAGACAGTCTTGCTAAATTGTTCAGGGTCTTGCTGAGACTGGCCTTGAACTTGCAATCCTCCTGCCTCAGCCTCCAGAGTCCCTGGGATTACAAAAATGCACCACCATGCCTGGCCATGGAATTATCCTTAGGATATGAGTGATCTTAAAAACCATCGATTATAGTCACACAAGAGATACCTGAATCCTGCAGCAATCTGTTCACTGCTGGGCCCCAGAATACAGGAGAGAGCTTGACATTGATTGGGTAGTCACTAAATATTAACTGGATGAATGAAGAACACACTCGAAGCTGTCTTCCTGGGCTGGAGTGGTGGCTCAGCAAACTCCAGCACCACATACACCACGAAGTCTCGGAGCAATGAAAGCCACATGATAAACTAAATAAAATTGTTTCTCTCTCTCTCTCTCTCTCACTCACTGTCCCTCCCTCTTTATAAAAAAAAGAAAAGAAAAAGAAACTGTCTTCCTTCCAGCTTCCCCTGAAATGACAACTACAAGATTCTGTGACTTTGTGGGGAATATCTGCTTATCAGAAATGCTGTCTTGACATTTTGCAAACCCTACCTTCCTACCTACCTACCTTCCTCATATATAATTGCTCTGGTTCTAGACAGAACAAACCTGTTTCCTCTCCTAATGACCACCTTTGGCTATAAGCAATTACAATGCCTGCCCGGTACAGGTGTACATTACTTTTGGGTTAGATTTGTCTCTAAGGCAGTGTTGACTCATGACAGACATGAAGTTTACAGTCAATTTTTCCCTCAAGTCTTTTATGATTTCTTTATATCTGCATCAAAAACTGATGGGACTGTTGGTTGGACTGCAAGCTTGTACAGCCACTCTGGAAAGCAGTGTGGAGACTCCTCAAAAAACTATGGCTGGAATCACCTTATGACCCAGCTATCCCACTCCTGGGTATTTTCCCAAAAGAGCTAGAATTGGCATATTACAGAGACACAGCTACATCAATGTTTATAGCAGCACAATTTACTATAGCTAAACTATGGAACCAAGCCAGATGCTCTTCACTGGATGAGTGGATTAAAAAACTGTGGTATGTATGTATATATGTACACACACACACACACACACACACACACACAATGGAGTTCTACTGTGCTACTAGAGAAAACGATATCAAGGCATTTGCAGCCAAGTGGATGGAGATGAAAAAAATTATGCTGAGTGAAGTATCCCAAACTCAGAAACTTAAGGGCCAAATGTTTTCTCTCATATATGGAAGCCAGAATACCATTGGAAATAGATTGAAAGTTGGCTAAGCTAAATAATAACCTCATCATGGGTGAATTTTTACATAAGCAGGGTAACCATGGCTATGACACTGGGGGATGAAGGGAAGGGGACAGGGAGGGAAGGGAGGGATTGGGGGGATATCCATGCAGCTGGACGGAGGGAGTAGTGGGGTTATCAATGCAGTTGGAAACCCTCAATTTCCATGAAAAGCCCAACTAGCATGGGGGTAAAGTAGGGGAAATGTGGGAACAGGGAGAAGTCAAAGTGGGGAGACCACGAACTAGCATCAGCCTTGGCTTGCCAATGTCAATATCCATGTGTTCATGAATATGTAATGATTCCCTCCAATAAATAAGACTATGTTGAATGAATGAAAAAAAAACTGACTGCATCCAGGAATTTTGGGGTATTGAGTTTCTTGATGAATGGTTTCTACTTACTCTGTATATAATACAATAGGGGTAGAGGACAGGCGTGAATCAGCAGGGGAGAAATACTTTAAGATACTTCTCTTAAAAGGCTGCCAAGCTCCATCTCTTCCTCTTTCCTCTTCTTCAGCTTTAGGCTCAGTTACAAAGAACCTCACTGATTCCAATTCCCTGAGCACTTCCAGGAAGGTGTATTATGACTGATTTCACTGTGGCTGAACGAGAGGAGAAATCCACTGTCTCCCTAAGGTGTCAATGGGTCTCACCGTGAAGCCCCATTCCTTTTAACAGACAGGTACTTCACCTTCACAGGTCCTAAGGACATCTAGCATTGTGCCTAAAACCACTAAGCTTTTTTACCTGAGGGCCTCAGCATTGCTGAGAAAAAATAAAATCCTAAGCGTACCCTGGGAGAGTTTTAAAAATGTCTTAGGGAGAAGGAGAGCAGATGAGGGAGAGGAAAGATGCAAGCGAAGAAAAGAAGGTGATGGTAAAAACATGCAGAGATGAAGAGAGAGCAAAAGTGAAGCAGCTTTCAGGTGAAAGAAAAAGAGGGAGATGGGAGCTACAGTCAGAGAAAAGATGGAGAGTGATGGAGCCCCCAGTAGCGAAAGGGGCAGGAAAAAGGCAAAGGGTAGAAATCTAGTATTTCCCAATCTTTGCAGTGCAATCAAAACATCAGGATATGAAGAGGTGGAATAAAAAAGTTGATAGCTGCCCACAGTACCAAGGCTCTTAGAAGATCAGAAATCAAGACCCACATAAATCATCTGCCAAATCTTTCATTTTATAGGCAAGGAATCTGAAACTTAGACAAAGGAAGTTTCTTAACTCCACTAGCAGCTGCTTGGTATCAGCACAGAGATAATAAATGACTCACCTAAAAAACTATTTGTTGTCAGAATTTATAGCCTTTTCCTAGTTTTCCTGAACGTGACCAAAGCTATGTGCCAAGGCTACATAAAAATTATTTTAGAAAAATAAACTACGGTCATATATACTAACTTCCTGCTATATAAAGCCAGATGCTTCCAGATTGTGGTTGTGATATAGGATGTAGATAAAAAGAACCACCATCACCCCTTTTTCCTGTGCTCTGAAGTCAGCAGATCACACCAATAAGGACCCAAATCAGAGATGGAAATAGTCCTATAATAAGCAAGGCTCTCCCCTTCCCTGATCTGAAGTTAGCCAGCTAACATGAGGTCTTCTAAACATGACTCCTCAGCAGGAGTCAGCTAATAACATTTTTTTTCCGCCTCAAGATAAGCAGCCTGCACTATGCTAAGAAATCTCAGCTCTGTTCAGGGAAATTGAGATTGGATGAAATATAAGCTTCCTTTGGCACATTTTTTCTAATGAAGAGTTTTTCCAGTTTAATCACTAGGTTCAATATCATTTTTTCCACACACAGATATAGTTCCTACCCACTCCTTTGAACAATCATTTCTTTTAATTTAATCTAATCTGAAATCTTTCAATGCAGAATTAAATTTCCCCCTAGCTAATCAGGCAGAGAAAGGCTACTGTTGACACAAGAGTGGAGATAAACATCTTTCTCTCAAGCCATAAGCATCTGCAGAATTTCTCACCCAAGAGATGGAGGTTGATTTGTATTGGCAGTTTTGATATGGTTGTAATTGTTTTTACAAAAGTTTTTACAAAAGTTCATTGCTTTGGTTTAGTCAGTGAAAAGCACTAGTAATCTGTGTTAGAGTGCTTAGGCAGATGAACTATTTCCAAAAAAAAAAATCTTCTATTGAACTCCTTCATTGTAGGAAGCCATTTTAGATGTAAGTGGATATGTATGTGCGTAGTCTTGTAAAATAATGATACTAGGCAAACACGGCAGTGGACTCAGTGATGGAGCTGCTATTTTTAGATACTTTTAAACATCCAAGTGCTGAGGGTTTCACTAAATTGCTTAGGCCTTTGCTAAATTACCGAGTCTGGCCTGGAGCTTGTGATCCTACTGCCTGGGCCTCTTGAGTTGCTGGGATTACAGGGAAGCACCACCATGGTTGGCTTATGAAGAATACTTTTGAAGTTGAGAGTACAGCTCTAGGAGGGGCAATGCAGGTGATACATGTACGAGGTACAAATTCAAAAGGTACAAAAGGGTATACAGTACAAAGAAAGTTCTCGTATAGATGTGGTTTCTTTTCCATGTGTGGTTTAGATTAATGAAGTCTGAGTCATACCCCCAGGAGTGAGAGCCTATAGCAGTCTGCCTGACAGCAGAGCATATGGGGAGACATCTCCACTCACATTTCAATTGGATTTATTCTTCAAAAATGTAAGCAAACCAAGTGCTCTAGTTTTTGATAGGTTGGGAAGCCTGGAATATGATAAGAATACTTTAGTTATCTTTAGACCCAATTCAAAGGTAAATACTGATGGTCTTGTATTAAGAGGCTGGTACAACTGTCTGACCTTGGCAATATATGGATCAGTGGATGGAGTGATAAGTCATAACAGAGATTCACCTCCACCTCCACCACCCCCGCAGCCACAGCCAAGTTTGAAAAGGAATCCAAAATATGCTGATGGTGAAAAAGAAGATCAGTTTAATGGAAGCCCTCCAAGACCACAACCAAGGGGACCAAGAACTCCTCCAGGACCTCCTCCACCTGATGATGATGAAGATGATCCTATTCCTTTGCCAGTATCTGGTGACAAGGAAGAGGATGCTCCCCATAGAGAAGATTACTTTGAGCCCATTTCTCCTGATTGGAATTCTGTTCCTCAGGAAGGTCAGTATTCTGATGAAGGAAAAGTAGAAGAAGAACAACAAGAAGAAGGAGAAGATGATGAAGATGATGTGGATGTTGAGGAGGAAGAGGATGAGGATGAGGATGACCGCCATACTGTAGACAGTATCCCTGAGGAGGAGAAGATGATGAAGAGGAAGAAGGTGAAGAGGATGAAGAAGGTGAAGGTGATGATGGTTATGAACAAATTTCAAGCGATGAAGATGGACTTGCTGACTTGGAACGTGAAACATTTAAATATCCAAACATTGATGTTGAGGACACTGCTGAAGACTTAGCTTCTGTTCCTCCTATGACATATGATCCATATGATAGGGAACTAGTACCTCTCTTATACTTCAGCTGTCCATACAAGACTACTTTGAAATTGAAATCAGTAGGAAGAAGGATCAAGGCCCAGATAAAGAAAATTCTGGGGCAATGGAAGCCTCAGTGAAGTTAGCTGAACTATTAGATTTGTATCGGGAAGACAGAAGTGCAAAATGGGTAACAGCATTAGAAGAAATTCCAAGTTTAATAACAAAAGGATTAAACTATTTGCAGTTGAAAAACACAAAAACAAGACTCACTTAGCCAGTTGGTAGACTGGATGATGCAATGCAAGCTTTAAATTTACAAGTAGCCTTTCGCCAACCCATTGCCTTGAATGTCCGGCAGCTCAAAGCTGGGACCAAATTAGTGTCCTCACTAGCAGAATGTGGAGCTCAGGGAGTCACAGGACTGCTACAAGCTGGAGTGATCAATGTGTTATTTGAGCTCCTATTTGTTTATCATGTCTCATCTTCCCTGAAGTTAAATGCTTTTAAAGCTTTGGACAGTGTCATTAGTGTGACAGAAGGAATGGAAGTTCTTTTAAGAGGTTGGCAGAATGAAAAAAGTGGCTATCAAAAGCTTTTGGAGCCTATACTTCTGGATCAGACTGTGAGGGTTGTCACTGCTAGGTCAGCCATTCTGCAGTAATGCCATTTCTATGAAATCTTGTCAGAGATTAAAAGACTTAGTGACCATTTAGCAGAGAAGACTTCATCTGTTCCCAATCACAGTGAAAATGATCATGACACAGATGCTGGACTTGAGAGAACAAACCCAGAATATGAAAATGAGGTTGAAACTTCTATGGACATGGATCTTTTGGAATCCTCAAATATAAGTGAAGGGGAAAATAGAAAATCTAATTAAGCTCCTAGAAGAAGTTTTTCATTTAATGGAAACTGCACCTCGTACAATGATCCAACCTCCTATTAAGTCTTTCCCAACGATCGCACGGACTACTGGACCTCCAGAAAGACATGATCCATACCCAGTCCTCTTTAGATATCTTCACAGTCATCACTTCTTGAAGTTGGTCACCTTGCTTCTGTCAGTTCCAGTAACAAGTGCCCATCCTGGTGTGTTGCAAGCCTCAAAAGACGTTTTAAAGTTTCTTGCACAGTCACAAAAGGGTCTTCTTTTTCTATGTCAGAATATGAAGCAACAAATTTGTTGATCCGAGCTCTATGTCACCTTTATGATCAAGATGAAGAGGAAGGTCTCCAGTCTGATGTTGTTGATGATGCATTTGCCTTGTGGCTACAAGACTCAACTCAGACTTTGCAGTGTATTACAGAACTCTTCAGCCATTTTCAGCGTTGTACAGCCAGTGAAGAAACTGACCATTCAGATCTCTTGGGAACCCTTCACAATCTTTATTTGATTACTGTTAACCCTGTGGGAAGATCAACTGTTGGCCATGTTTTCAGTATTGAGAAAAAATCTCCAAAGTCTCATTACTCTAATGGAGTACTATTTCAAAGAAGCTTTGGGTGATTCCAAGTCTAAGAAGTCAGTAGCTTATAATTATGCATGATACTTATTTTGGTGGTGGTTCAGTCTTCCAGTGATGTTCAAATACTAGAACAACATGCAGCACCTCTCTTGAAGCTTTGTAAAGCAGATGAAAATAATGCTAAATTGCAAGAACTTGGCAAGTGCTTGTACCTTTGAAAAATCTTAGATTCGAAATTAATTGCATCCCAAACCTAATTGAACATGTCAAACAGAATATTGATAACTTGATGACCACAGAAGGAGTTGGCCTTACATGTTCTCTGTAAAGTGGTGTGCCCACCACCTCCTGTTGAAGGTCAACAGAAAGATCTGAAATGGAATCTTGCTGTTATTCAGCTTTTTTCTGCCGAAGGAATGGACACCTTTATTCGGGTTCTACAAAAACTGAACAGTATTTTGACACAGCCTTGGAGGCTCTGTGTCAACATGGGGACTACCCTTCACAGAGTTACTACTATTCCAATGGCTCGATGCACACTCACTCTTCTTAAAACTAAGTTAACAGAACTCCTGAGAGGTGGATCCTTTGAGTTTAAGGACATGAGAGTTCCTTCAGCACTTGTTACTTTACACATGCTCCTGTGTTCTATCCCCCTCTCAGGTCGTTTGGATAGTGATGAACAGAAGATTCAGAATGATACCATTGATATTTTACTGACTTTTACCCAAGAAGTTAATGAAAAACTCACAATCTCAGAAGAGACTCTGGCCAATAATACTTGGTCTTTAATGTCAAAAGAAGTTCTTTCTTCCATCTTGAAGGTTCATGAAGGATTTTTTTCTGGTCTCTCTCATACTTCTTTGAGAGCTGCTGCCTCTTCCTTTGCCCATGCAAACAACTCAGGTATCACTTACACATAACATGCATCTTATAAATGACTGCAATAACACTTTTAATAAAGCCAGTGATTTTGTTAAAAAATAATGATACTAATAATATAATAAAATAAAGTGATAATAGTAATATACAGATGAGCAAACTACTTCTTATAACAGGACAGATAATAAATACATTAGTCACTGGGGGTAGAGCAGTGGCTCAGCTGTTAACGGTGCTTGCCTGGCATGCACAAGGATGCGGGTTTGAATTCCAGCAGCCCACGTACACAATACAGTGTCACAGCAATGAAAATCATATGAAAAACTAGTAAAATTGGTTCTCTCCCTCTCCCCCTCCCTCCCTCTCACTGTCCCTCCCTTGTAAATATATATATATATATATACATATATATATATACATATATATATATATAAAATGTATTAGCCCTTGTAGGCCATATGGGCACATTGAACCCACAGGCACTCTACCTGTGAGCTGCATGCATGCAGCCCCAACTCTTCTTGAATTTTATTTTGAGATAATCTCACTACATTGCCCCAGCTGGCCTCAAACTTGATATCTTCCTACCTTAGTCTCCCAAGTGGCTGGAAATATAGGCATCTGCCAGTGTACCAGGTAAGGGTTAACAATTTCTTAACCAGATTTCCATAGATCCACTGGGCAGAAATCACAAAATATCATGTTTGAAAGGACCCTGACACAGGGGTCATATCAATTCTGCACTTACTCAAAGGTAACTGTACATGCTATAAATTCAAAAAGAGGGAAGAGGGAAAGGAAAAAATCCCAACAACTTAAAGAACATAGAAATTACCCTACCATTCCATTTAGTTCAAACTATGCCCTAGTGCAAGATAGAAACCAGAGATAAGAAGGGTGAAATTTCAGGTTTCTTCAGTTACTCAGTTTCCCTGATTCTACCCTTGAGTTTCTCAGGACCTCTAGAACTCTCCAGAACTTTTATTGCATGAGTGCTCTATCCCCTAATGTTGCAGCATTTAAGAATGCTATATTACAGGGCTGGTGCAATGCCTCAGCAGTTAGAGCACTTGCCTGGCACGTATGAGGTCTCAGGTTTGAACCCCAGCACCACATACATAACTGAGCGTCGGAGAAACAAAGGCCAGATGAAAAAATGAATAAAATTGATTCTCTCTTTCTCTCTCTCTCTCTCTGTCTCTCTTTTTAAAAAAATTAAAGAATGCTATATTACTTTCTAAATGTGGGGCCCATGAACTACTTAATCTGGTGCTCAGCTAAAGAAGTAGCAATCATCTTCAGGGCTGGAAGGGAAGGAACAATCACTGACCTTGCTTAGAAAGTTTGTGGCTCTCTGTAACAGTGTCTTCTCAAGGGATCTTCAAGAAGAATTTTGACTGTACACTATTTCCTCCTTAAACTTTGATTATAAAAACCTATTCAACATAAGATACAGAGCCAGCACACCTAACCCAGTTCTGTTCAATGCCTGAAACCTCTCTACCAAATCTCCACACAGCTGACTGAACCCACATAATGAGATAACAACCATTATTGGAAGCAAATGAATTCTGGAGGTGTTGTGTTTCTTTAGTGAACTACTTCATTAGGAATTTATTTCTCAGGCTAGACTCACATATTGCTTCTCCAAAAGCTTTGGATGTACTACAGAAAATTCCCAAACAGGAAGCAACTGTCCCTGACTTGGCACCTTTGAAATCTATGGCCATGTACTTCTGTTTCCTAAATTCACTGATAATATTGCATTTGGGGGTGAGGAAGACTGGGAGCTCCCCACATACTGCCCTGCAGCCTGGCCAGTGGATTTACAGTTCTACTTTGTGCCCCCAGAGGTAAAGCAGAGTGATGATCACTAGAGACCAATAAGGTTATCCTTGCTTTAGTTGATGTTGTGTCTGAACTACTTATTCATGTGTTCTGTGAGAAACTCATCACTTCAATAGGCCCATATTTATAACAGTGGATTTCATGGTATAGCTTAGATAGTTAAATTTCAGACTCTGGATATGTTGTCTACTGATTCATAGGTTTAAATACCATAGAAAGACTGCACTGCATTCTACTGCTGAACAAATGTCTGTAGATTAGAAATTGCTCTTATAATTATCCCAACTTTACATTTAATAAGAAAAGGAAGCAACAGAGATACCAGGCATCTGTGTTCAATTAAAAGACGCCCTGGAACTAGGATCGGACAACTCCTCACATAACAGATCTCCCCAGTTAATCATGGCAACTATCATCTGTCACCCTCAAAATTCTCTTTTCCTTTCCAGATGATTTATGAAACTCTGATAATGGAGGAAAACACAGTATTTTGTACCCTAATTCAAATATTAGTATGATGAAAATGCAAGAATCCGTGATCCAAGTTCACACAGAGATCTAAATAACAGATATGCCTGAGATCTGCCTATGGCCCTCTAAGGTAAGTAAAGATTAGACTGATTTAGAAGCACTAAATTGGGGAAGAGGGCAGTGTTACAAACACAAAGCTGGGACAATTTCAATGATTGAAATAAACAATCTCATTTACAAAATGCCTGGGACAGAGGAGCGAGAGATGGAAAAGGATTGATCTGAGAGGTCTTTTGCCAGACCGTCTGGAAGGGAAGTTCAGTTTCTAAACAGAAGTGACAGTATATGGATCTCTTCCATAGCTCACCTCACAGATGGGTTTCGCCACAAGCTACTTCTACATCTGAAAGTCAAACTGTATACACCTGGCTAGAGCAAAGCTTTTAAAGCCTGAGGCCATCCTGGAGATAGTAGCAATTTGGTTCTGCCCACTTCCCATGCCTAGCCCACCCCTTCACACCAAACCTCAGAAATTCAACCCAAAAGCACTACTGAGTAATGTCACCATTACTGACGGACTCGTGAGTACCCAGAACATATTTCTGGAATTCCCGCTAAACCCTAGCCTCTCTCCTTGAAAATTTACTCAACTTCTCCAGCTGGCCTTCTCCCCCTCAACATAATAAACATGAGTTATTGGAATTAACTAAGCAAAAATCTGACCCTTAGCCAAAAATCTGACCCAAAGGTCTTCTGACTACTTCAAGCAAGTTCTTAGGACTCTGGGAGGTTACAGCTACATTCACTTTTCATCCTTGGAATTCAGGGGGATATGACCAATTGCTCCTCAATACATGTTGGGTATTGGTTCCAGGACCCCTAAAGGTAATAAATCACAGATGCTCACGTCCTTATATAAAATGGTATAGTATCTAAATGAATTACTCACATTCTCAGGTATACTTTCAATGACCTCTAGATTGCTTACATGACCCAATGCAATGTAAATGCTGTGTGAGTAGTTGTTATAGCATATTATTTAGGGAATAATGACAAAGGAAAAGTCTGTTCCTGTTCAGTACAGATGCAATTTTCTCAAATATTTTCAATCTTCAGATACTTAAAAATCCACAAATACAGAAACCACAGACATGGAGGGCCAACTACATATCAAAACATCATGTTATAGGGATTGGGGACTAGCTCAGTGGCAGAGCACTTGTCTAACATGCACAAGACCCTGAGTTCACCTCCTCAGTCCTGAGAAAAAAGCAAGGAAAAACATGCTATATGCCTGAAATATATCAAGTACATTTTTTCTTATGTTGTTTGTGCAGTTACCTCAACCCAAGAATTTTCCTTCTTAGAGCAACACACTTGGAAGATTAAAGATATTCCTCTAGTAAGTCACTTTTCAATAGTAAAGGAATTTCCTATAAATAAAAATTATAGACCAACCCTAAAAAATTATTTTTAATCATTTTTATGTATTTTCATCTTTTCCTGTAGATTCAACTTTAAGACTAATGTCATCTCCTTATTCAAATGTAACTACAATACCATCCAAATTCTTTGTATAGTTAATGTCAAACATATCCTTTTCATACACTATAGTTCATCAATATGATTTTATAGGTATTGTTTACCAAAATTGTTTTCTAAACAATTTAATATATATTAAAAGAATTTAATATCAATTCTGAATTTAAAAAATTAGTCCAGTGGGAAACAGGGTATTCAAGTTCCATCCTCATCTTACCACTGAGGAAAGTGGAGACAGGTTAGCACATTTGCCCAGGCCCTCGGCTCTAATTACACTGTCTGGAAAGTAATCTATCCGTACATTCCTTTAACTTCAGAGGGTCAGGTAGTGCCATGGATGCTAGTGACACAAGCCTAGCTGAGCCCTATGACAAGTGTTATGGCTGGTATAAAGGGAAGGGCATGGTGCCAACCCAGACTGAAGAGTCGGAGAAGGTTTCTCCGAGGAAGAGGGGACTCCTGACCCAGCTGTGTAGAATGCACAGAGATGCCAAGGTGAAGAAGTGGGGCCATTGTATAGAAAATCGGCACTCTGAGGGCAGGCATGATGCTGGATTCTGGGCCCGAACTTAAGCGCTTCTATTTTCCTTCAAAAACAATCACATCAAATGACTCTAATCCCTGAGAATCCCAACCAACCAGGAATCCACTAGAAAGTGTTCCACTCTTCAGTGGAATTTCTCCTGACATTCATTCATTCATTTATTCACCCCACTATGCACTAGCCACTTTACACGTATCATCTCATCTGATCCTTGGTACAAACTTGCAAGGCAGAGACTGTTATCTCCATTTTACAGATAAACAAATGAGGACCACCACCAGTAAGTGAGTTGTCAAAGGTCACACAACTAAGAAGGAACCGAAAAAAAATCAGCCTATCACCCAGACCAGTGTTCCTTCCAGGACTCCACTCAGCCTCTTTCACTTATTTTTTATATATATATATATAAATAATATATATATAATTTTATATATTACAAAGAGAAATGTATATAAATATGTATAAATATATGTGTATATATAATAAATATATGTGTGTATATTTTGTGTATAAATATATGTATATTATGTGTGTATATAAATACATACATACATATATCTATACATTTTATATTTATATATACACACATACATATAGATAGATAGATAGATAAATAGATACTTATAGCCTACTGGGTACTCTCTGCCATGGAAAACAGGGCCACAGACTCAGAATTTTAAAATAAGGTCTTACTGGGGATCTAGCTCAGTGGTAGAGCACATGGTAAGCATACACAAGCCTCTGGGGTTCATTCCCAGCAACTTAAAAAAGAAAACAATGTTTATTCTTCTAAGAGGTGCATTGTGAGAAGGAATGCCAAGGGTGCTCAGTAGCCAATACTTGGGCAGCCACCACACCCAAGTTCCGGAACACATCAGAATTACAGCTTTTCTTGTTGTATGAGTACAACTTTAAAAAGACTCTGAAAACAGCTCTGTGGTAATGATGTCACTATGATACCTGGAAGGAGAAAGAAGAGTTCTGGGCCTCAGGAGAGAACGGGAGATGAACCTTTTAGGGTCATGTTGGCAAACTTTGAACATGCTATTTGAAACGAACACAGGTGACATTCATTCAAAAGGGTACACAGCCATATCTTTCTCCTTGCACAAGAATCAAATCAAAATGGATCAAGGAGCTTGGTATCAAACCAGCTACGTTGCAACTGATAGAAGAAAAAATTGGTCCAACACTTCAACATTTAGGAGTAGGCAAAGACTTTCTCAACAGGTCTCCAAAAGCGAAGGAAATAAAGTCAAAAAAATCAGTGAATGGGATTTCATAAAGCTAAAAAGCTTTTGTACTGCCAAGGAAACAATCAAAAGAATCAAGAGGTTTCCTACAGAAATGGAGAGTATCATGGACTATGATTCCTCAGACAAGGGTCTCATATCCAGAATCTATAAAATACTCAAAAATGTCAGCTACAAAATCACCAACAGCCCAATTGATAAATG
>PVKS010006767.1:0-58889 GCA_004027875.1 Aplodontia rufa
GAGAGGCTCAGCTCGAACCTGAGCCCTTGTTTTGCAATAGTTTTTCCTCGACTGACTTCCAGACTTCCCCCGAAGCCTTCTGGTGGGGGAAATGCACTTTCTCCTGCTCCTCCCACTAAGAACGAAGAAAGACCCAGGAAATTCTATAGAAAACAAACAGAAGGACTCAGAAAGGTGCGGAGGAGAAGGCAGGCCAGCTGGGGACCAACGGTGAGCCCCCTGGCTTCTCCTGTCCTGCTCATCCTAGACTTGGAGTGGGGAAGCTGGCAAGCTGGGCACATCAGAGGGTACCACCCTCGATCTCCCCCCACCTGCTATCTCCAAGTGAAGGGAAGATAGAGACACTGCACACAGACAGAGAACCCAGGGGAGACGCACACCGCGTGCCTAGCTGATCTTGAGAACCATATAAAATCAGCTGGGAAAGACTTTTCAACAAACGGCACCAGACTCATCTGAAGTCCACAGAGGAAAAGAAAGAACCACAACCTGGTTCAAAAATTAAAACAGACCACACACTTCAACGTACAATGGAAAATACAAAGCTTTTAGGAAAAAATAAGATGAAATTTCTGGGATTTTATGGTCAGTTTTTAGACTTTATACTGAGAACATGACCCACCAAAGGGAAAATTGATAAGTTGGCCTCCATCAAAACTAGAAGATTCTGTGCTGTGAAATACTGTGTTTAAAAGGCTGGAAAGGCAGTCGGGAGAGTGGAAGAAAGATTTGCCAACCACCCATGGGACGAGGGACTGACACCTAGAACACGCAAAGAACTCTTAGAACTCAGCAGTAGAAGAGCAAGACAAGAATCCAGTAGAAAACAGAAGCGGCATGGAGAAGGGTTCACTGCAGGGATTGTACAGACGGCAAATAGGGGCACGGGAGATGCTGCCCACTTCCTTAGGGAAATGCAGAATGAAGCCAGGAACCTTCATTGGCTAAGACAAAGAAGAGCACCAATGCCAAATCCACCCCAGCCACGGTGTCCACAGGTAAAATCCACCCACAGCTGTGTAATGGCTTGCTGTGAATCGTCTGAGGAAAGTGAAATGAGAAGGAAAAAGGTCCATGATAATAAAAATGACCAAACTAGGGGCTGGAGCGGTGACAGCGCTTGTCTGGCAAGCACAAATGCACGAGTTCGAACCCCAGCACCACAAACACGTCGAGGTCTCAGAGCAGTGAAAGCCACATGAAAAACTAAATAAAAATTGTTCTCTCTCTCTCTCTCTCTCACTGTCCCTCTCTCTTTAAAAAAATAATGACCAAACTATAAGCGGGGCTCAATGCTGAGCCAGGTGAAATGACCCCATTTTGTACTTCTTGTTTGTTTGTTTATTTGTTTTGGTGCTGGGGTTGAACCCAGAGTGCTTAACCACGGAGTCACATCCCCAGCCCATTTTATTTTTCATTTTGAAACAGGGTCTTGCCAAGTTGCTCTGGGCCTTGCAAAGCTGCTGAGGCTTGCTTTGAACTTGCCATCCTCCTGCCTCAGCCTCCAGGAGGCTGGAGTCACAGGTAGGCACCACTGTGACAGGCCCCCGTTTGGTTGTTGATGGATGAAGAGAATAAGAACCTGCCTGAGGTTGTGGAGCAGAGCTGGGGTAGACCCTAGGCCCAGATTCAGAGGTAAAGCTGGTGAGAACGGCGCTGTGTGGCACTCGCCCCTCCCTCAGGTACTCAGTCACCTGTGGCCTTCCCACCCGGGGTTTTCCTACAAGTACCAGCCCCCATCCCTTGTCCCTGCTATATGCTTTCCACACTGTCACCATTGGCCAGGCAACCACATGGGAACTTAGTAAGTGACAGAGGTGACACCTCCAAGGTTTGTAGCGGACAGGCTTCTTAATCACAGGTGTGGGGATAGCAGAGCAGCCCTCTGGGGTTACAGCCCAACCCTACACCAGGTGAAACCCAACAATGAAATACTACAAGAGAACGTGGGAAAGCCTTATAATTTTGGATCGAGAACGCTCTGGTAGCTATGACTCAAAATCCGGAAGTCGCAAAAAGAGACCGAAAAGTCAAATACGCCAGACGTTTGCACAAATGCACTGAAGAAGCGCTTCTGGGGAGGGTGAAACGGAAGGCGGTTCGGCATTGCCTGCCAGGGTTTTTAAGAAGAGGATAGATTCCTTCCACCCTGCAAATCCACTGCCAAGAGTTGATTCTAAACCTAAATCCACACGTGGGAAGACTCAGATGTTACCAATGAGGACGCTCTTTACGTACAGATATAGAAGACACAGGCAGGACGGAGTGTAGCGATATTACCATTGGGGCGAAAAGGAGGAATAAGAATTTATGGTTTATTTGCTTATTTATGCTCAGAGAAATCCTAGAAAAATACTTTTATTTATTTATTTATTTTATTTTATTTTATTTTATTTTTTAAAGAGAGAGAGAGAGACAGGGAGAGAGTGAGGAAGAGAAAGAGAGAATTAGTTTTATTTATTTTTTCATCTGGCCTTCATTTCTCCGACACTTATTTGTGTACGTGGTGCTGGGTTCAAACCCAGGTCCTCACCCATGCCAGGCAAGAGCTCCAACTGCTGAGCCACCGCTCCAGCCCAGAAAGGTACATTTATAAAATATAAACAGTGATTATCTACTGGAGAGGTGCTGATGGGCAACTATAGCACTTCATAATTTCTTGTTTTGAGTGAATACCTACTAAAATTAAAATTAAAGTAGCATGTGCATGACTCATTAATGAATCTCAGAAAACATCCAGAGGGAGAGTCAAATTAATGCAGCTGCAAGGAGGACCCAGCTTGGCCACCCATGTGCAGTCTGCACCTTAGAAATCACTGCAATGTATCTTTCTAGTGTCATCAGCCTCTCCGGATCATTCTCAGCAAACAAACACCTCACTCAAAGCAGAAATCTCCAGGAAATACCCAGAAACTCCTTTTAAGAATGCTGGAGTTCTAGTGTCAATTCGTGTTTCTTCTCTAAGAATCTTACGTGTGGTTTTTCTTTTTCTTTCCGCTGGTTTCAAAGCACAGACAGAAAGAAATAGTATTAGGAGATCTCAATTTGTTGTGGTGAAAGAAAACACTGCGTTATCATAATTTGCTTGTTCTAATAAAGTTTGCATGGAATCAAAACTTCACCGAGATTCTACCTCACTCCTGTCAGAGTGGCAAAAATGAAGAATGCAAACAACTACAGATGCTGGAGGGGCTGTGGGAGAAGAGGAACACTGTCACATTGCTGATGGGACTGCAAACTGGTTCAGCCACTCTGGAAAGCAGTGTGGAGAATCCTAAAAAAATTAGGGTTGGAACCACCTTATGACCCAGCTATCCCACTCCTGGGTATTTTCCCAAAAGAGTTAGAATCAGTGTATTATAGAGATACAGCTTCATCAATGTTTATAGCAGCTCAATTTACTATAGCTAGACTATGCTACCAACCCAGATGCCCCTCACTAGACCAGTGGATTCAAAAGCTGTGGTACATATATACAATGGAATACTACTCGGCCATTAGAGAAAATGATATTAAGCCTTTTGAAGCCAAATGGATAGAGATGGAAAAAATCATGCTAAGTGAAGTATCCCAATCTCAGAGACTCAAGGGCCAAATGTTTTCTCTCATTTGTGGAAGCCAGAATACAACTGGATATAGTATGATAGATGGCTAAGCTAATAATAACCTCAAATGTATGAATTTTTACACAAACAGGAGGAACCTTGCCTAGGATACCTGGAGACATAGGGAGAGAGGCAGGGACAGGGGAGGGATTAGGAAGGATATCTAGGAGACTGGAGGGAGGGAGTATGGGGGAATCAACTCAGAAGGAGATCTCTGACCTCCACGAGAAGTCCATTTAACACAGGGTTCATTTGGGGGAAACAGAACCATGGGGAACCCAAGGGGGGAAACCATGACCTGGGATCAGCCTTGGCTAACTCTGTAAATATATATTGGTTCTTGATTGTTTGATAATGATTCCCCCTCAACGGTAAGTCCATATTCATCTAATAAAAAAAAATAAAGCTTGCATGGAACTCAAGCTATATATTGTCAACTGCACTCAGTCCCTTTTAGCAGGCCCTTGCATCTTCAACATGGAAACAGAAGGGCAGGCAGGGGACCCAGGCTGGAAAACCCTGTCTGGAGTGCTGCTGAGTCTGCCTCAGTGGATTTTCCCATGCACTGCTTTGCTCTGAATCTTTATACCAAGGGCAGTGCCTCAAGTAAGGACCAAGACAGGAACAGCATCCAGGAAGCCCCATCCCACTCCTCTTCACCTGTTGGAAACAAGCCCCATGCTCTGGGGTTGAAAGGAAAGAAGGGGGTCTGTTTCCTCTCCCCCTTGGACGTCGACTGGTGCACAGGGGTGAACCTGCCAGGCGGCCAGCATCTCCAGGTGATCACTAAAGCTCCCCTGTTCTCCTCAGAGCACTGTCACCTGCCTGGAGTCATTGTCAGACGCAGGCAGAAAAAAATGGGTTTGGTGGATTCTCGGATTCATCCTCCAGCTTGTCTAGGAAGGAAGTAAATTAGCAAGCAGGAAGGAACTCGGAGGTCAACACTCACAGCATTTGCTGGAATCCCAATGTTCCTAAAGGACTGAATTCTTTCACTTAAAAAAAAATCTACAAAGCTCAAAGCCACCTAAGGAGAGTCAATAAATATACACCAACATAGAAAATGATTACTTTTATATCCCCACTATGCCCACCCAATTCCCATAACTGATAAAAGTGCATCTGTATCTTGGAAGCCCATGGCAATCACAGGGACAAGACACAGATGGTGCCACCATGGGAAGCGTAGATGAAGGACAGTCCTAAACTGGCCATGTGGCACCAACTCTCTTTCCGCTCCTCCACTGGGGATGGCTCGGCATCAGCCATAAGCGTTTTCAAGAGTTCGTGTTATTTGTTTGTTTGTTTGTTTGTTTTAAAGAGAGAGGGACAGTGAGAGAGACAGAGAAAGAGAGAAACAACTTTATTTAGTTTTTCACATGGCCTTAGTTGCTCCAACACTCAGTTGTGTACGTGGTGCTGGGGTTTGAACATGGGTCCTCGTGCTTGCCAGGCAAGTGCTGAAGCCACTGAGCCACCTCTCCAGCCCCAGTCCGTGTTATTTGTGAACAAGGAATTGCCACACACGCTCTGTACCTATTTGCCTGGACATTGGTGAGAAAAATAACCTGTTGCCTCCACAGGGCCCCTGACAATTTCAGCCTCAGAGCGCAGCCTAGTGGTGGAATCGGGGAACTGCCTGGATGGATGCATCTTGCTTGGGTATCCATCATGCCCTTTCCTTCTACATCACTGTCCAGGGGGAAGCGTGGAAATGTGGGCAGGCAGGAAAAGGTTGTTTCTATCCAAAAGGTCACTCTGTTTCTTATACTGCTTTTGTTTTGGGTTATCAGGGATTGACCCAGTGGCATTTAACCACTGAAACACATCCCCAGCCCTTTTCATTTTTTATTTTGAGACAGGGTCTTGCGAAGTTGCTTAGGGCCTTGCTAAACTGCTGAGGCTGGCTTTGAACTTGTGATCCTCCTGCCTCAGCCTCCCGAGCTGCCTGGATTACAGTGGGCACCGCCGTGCCCGGCGGTTACGCTATGTGTGCCGCATTCATCTGTAACATCTGTCTCTTCACGGTCCTTGCTTATGGGGTCTCCCATAACACAGAGGAAAGCTCTCCTTGGGGTCTTTCAAGACGCCTCGATTTTTTTAAAAATAATATTGGAAGGTTTTTTTTTTAACCTAGTGAATGAAATGTCACTTGATTTTTTCAATCAATTCTGAAATACAGAATCGCTTACTTAAAAAGCATATGGGCTTTAAAGCTTTAAAATTTTGTGTTGACAAAGTATACGGTTGAAATGAGTTTCCTCGTGTGACCCGGCTATTAACTGGGAAATTATCAGAAACCTCAGGGAAAAATAATGAAATAAAACAGTAAAGTATAAAATCTAGATTTTTGTTGCCCTCTGGCATGTTTTCTAAGAGAGGGATTTAAGCTGAGAAATACATTATCTAAACATTTCCATTCACCTAGTTTTCTTCCTCTTTCTGGGGAAGAGAGCGGCAATGCTGTTAATTCTAGCCTCTTACACTGAACCAAGCATCCGGGCGCTTTACCGTAAATCATATCACGACTGTTTTACCGCTCTAGATCCCACCTCGGTGCACTAAAACTCATGTCTAGAGTGTGCAAGGCCCTGGGTTCAACCCCTAGTGCTACAAAACAAAACAGCACCAACCGCATCTCACATCTTCCCAGCAGAGGTCTAACGCGGTAGATCCTCATCAATCCACAGCTATTAATGCATGTGGACATGTTGCGTTTGTGAGATTAAGTATGTGGTCATCGGTGGAAGATAGATAGTAATTTGTATTCCTTATAAATAAGACTTTTCATTTTCTTTCTCAGCACCGCCTATCTGAGGGGCAAGTGACTTTGTCAGCTTGACTTCCAAAGTCTAACAATGGCTTGAGGAAGAGGATAGCAGACTTTGCAATGAAATGACCCTCTTACGTCATTACTTGGGGAATAGTCCCAGGATCCACGTGTTAGCACACTTTTAAATACAGTCCACTTAGGTCCACTTTGAAAAAGAAAAATACAGGGAGCTGGCCATGAGTTGTTCCCGGGACGGGCTGCACCGTGAAGATGCCTGTGTTCCCACTCGTGTAGCCCCTAGACTGCTGGTGCACTGCATCTCTAAGAGGAAAATCACCCAGAGTGTTTAAAAACTGCCTGGAAAGAGGAGGCCCAGGCTAGAACACGTTAGCTGGGGTTAGCAAACCGTCCCAGAGCAAGAAAGCAGCTCAGCAGGCTGCCAGAACCCAGCTGCCGTCATCCTGAGAACAGTCTGGCCTTATGCAAAGGAGACGTCACCCCCTTTCCCCTACACCTTCAGTAAGTCTTTCCTGACTCCCTCCTCAGTTTTATGATCATTCTCCTTTTTATTTTCTCTTTCAAAATTCTGTTCATTTTACCCAGATTCTTCTTTTTTCTTTTAATTGTTGATCTCTCCCTGAGAATGAAGGTGTCCAGAAGTGGACTGTTCCGCCACGTTGGAATGCAGGATTTAAAGCAAGTGCTTGTGCGTTTGTTGAATGAATAAGTGAAAGCACTGCCCCTTCCTGTTTACAGTTGGGCAACTGCTGAAGACACATTCACGGGCTGGGATTGCAGAGTAGAGGGAAGCTGGCTGCGGAGGCCAGTGGCGTGAGGAACCGTCTGCGATGGGGGTGTTCTACTCAAGTCTGAGCTCTACAAGAAGAGCGGCCCTGTGGGTGTTGTAATGAAAGACAGCTCAGTGGCTGCAGTTAGGGAGGGGCGGGGACCTGGGCAAGGGGGAGTAAAGGAACTATTTCACCCCTCACTTCCCCACTGGGAACAAACCACCGGACTTCCCATTCTTCTGAAATGAGGAACTGGATTGAAACATCACGGTGGTCAAATATTGCCAACTTTGTCCGTTTACAAATACGGCAATGAACCAGAATATTATTTAGGACTCTGTGTGGGTGAAATCAAACGTATCCGTCGACTGACTGGGGGGTGTGCAGAACAGCTCCTCAGCAGTGTGCTCCACTTGTTAGAAGGCTAATAGCCAAGTGGATAATCGGGTCCAATAGGTGTGCTTGCTGCAGGACTCCTGGGGCCTCTGGGAGGCTGGTGTGTGCTGTGGTTCTTCAGGAGACAGTGGAAGGTCAATAGTATTTTCTGAGGTGTTTTGGTGGTGGAGCCCTATTTCTTGGCCCGTCTCGTTGGAGTGAGGTTGTGGGGCACTAAAGACTTCAGAAAAATGTAAAGCTCTACTGTATTTCAAAGGTCTCAAAGCATTTCCTCATTTGGAACTTCCAGGCCCAGTGCTTGTGGGTACTGGTGACGAATCCCAGCTCCGCCACTTGATCGCTGAGTGATCTCGCTTGGCCCTTCACGTTTCTGTGACTTAGTGAACTCTCCATAAATGAGCCGTTGTCATAACCTTTGAAGGAGCGGGCGAGACAGGCCGACCCTGGAGGGAAAGGTCCGCGGTTCCCGAGGCTCCCCTTGACCCGCACCGTGGCACGCTGGAGGTCAAGCGAAGAGTTCCAAGCAGATGTAGAACGGATGGCGGCAGTTCACCGGGGTGGCACACGCACCGCGAGGGTGCTGTGCAATCACTTTCTGTTTAGAACTGATTACATTCCAACAGCGCGTCCTGCTCTTTGAAAAGCAGCAACTCAACAAGGAGTAGCTTTGCCATCGTCAGGGGCACCCAAGGCCCATGTGCCCAGCCATTGGGGTGCCAGCTGCGCCCCTTAAGACCACCGGCTCGGCGTATGCACTTGGTGGTCATGATATAAGAGCGTTCTTCAAATTTTAAATTATTACCATGAGGACTGGAAAATGATTCAGTGAGGCAAAGGTCAGCATTAAACCACATTGCGGGGGGCAGTGGCGGAGCGGTTACAAAGATTACCGGCATGTGTGAGGATCTGAGTTCAAACCCCAGCACCACATACACAGCGAAGTGTCGGAGCAACAAAGGCCACGTGAAAAACTAAATAAAACTGTTTCTCCCTCTCTCTCATTCTCTCTATCACTGTCCCTCTCTCTTTAAAAAGAAAAAAGAAGATATTGCAGTCTTTGAAGGTAAATGGATGGCAATGGAAGAAAACATGCTGAGCGAAGTTAGCCAGACCCAGAGACTCAAGGGTTGGAGGTTTTCCCTCATTTGTGGAGGCTGCCACTAAACCCAGACTTGGGGGAGAGGTTGTCAAACTCATGTATTAGACCCAGCAAAGGCGCAGCAACACATGATCTAGGGCAGCCATAGATATGTGGGAGGTGGCAGGATAGGCAGAGGGGAGAGGAGAGGGAGGGAGGATAGGGAGGGATCTAGGGGGACAATCAACCCCCTCTATGAAACCAAATAATACTTATGCAATCTTTCAGTTCTGGAAAATTCACAACCTAAGCATTTATATTGTTTGTAGGGGCAAAATATAGAAGATTCAAGAGACTGGGGTGTGCTCGATATGGGGGAAATTCTGGTTTAAGAATATATGCATATCATATTGTTACTTTATATGCATTCATGATTGTACAAGAACTCAACTCCTTAATAAAAAATTTAAAAAGATCAAACAGAATAAAGTAGAAGAACTGGAAAACTTGAGCATGTGTTACATGCTGTAAGAACAGCGTTATTTTGTGAGTCTTTGTACCACGCATGTGCTATCAGGAAGCCAGTCTGAAGAGTCAGCTGGAATAGCAGCCGTAGGGGGCGCTGTGGCGGGTCCAGCAGCTCCAAGCACTCACTCAACTTCCAGATACACAATTGGGCATCTACCTTGCATTGTTAGAAGGCTACAGAGATAACACATGCAAAATGCTTACTGCACAGCTGAGAAACTGCGAATGACTAAAAAGCAGGACAATTACGATTGACTCCATCAGACAGCAGTTAAGTGGTAAAATGTGGACTCAGCTCAGGTCACTCATGTCACCTCTGCTGCAGTAAATGTCTCGGATCAACTGTTTCCTGTGCTACTATGGAAATCAGTGTGGAGGTTCCTCAAAAGACTAGGCGTGGAACCACCCTATTCCCAGCTATGGCACTCCTCAGTATTTATCCCGAAGAATTAAAGTCATCTTAACAGAACTGTGGAATCAGCCTAGGTGTCCATCGAGACGTGATGGAGAAAGAAAATCTAGTATAGGGGCTGGAGCGGTGGCTCAGTGGTTATGGCGCTTGCCTGGCATGCACAAGGACCAGGGTTCAAACCCCAGCACCACATACACAACTAAGTGTTGGAGCAATGAAAGCCAAGTGAAAAACTAAATAAAACTGGTATTCTCTTTCTCTCTCTCACTATCACTGTCTCTCTTTTTTTAAAAAAGAAAGAAATGTAGTATATATACACAATGGGGATTTATTCAGCTACAAAGAATGAGATTATGTCATTTGCAGGAAAATGGTTGGAAGCTGAGAACACTGTGTTAGACAAAATAAGCCAAATTCAGAAGGTTAAAGGTCATGTGTTTCCTCTCACATATGGAAGCTAGAAGTGAAAAAGGAAAAGAAAGGTCGGGGGCAGGGTCTCAAGAAAAATCTACAGGAGATCAGGGGAGAGAGGAGGGCAAGGAAGGGGATACGGGGCACGGCGTTGACCAGTGCTGCTACCATGTGTGTGCACGGATGCGCCACAACAAATCCCACTATGAACAATCACAAAGCACCAGTTACAGTGGAATAGGCCTTGCCTGCTGCCAACTGCTCGGCTCAAGATGGCCTTTCCTCTTCCATTGACGGAGTCTTTGGATGAATAGTTTTCTTTTCTTATCAAAATGCCAGGAGGCTGGCGGCCACAAGGTAAATAACAAACGGAAGCACACAGGATAGAACTCACTTGGCCTTCTGATGTGGGGACCAGGTGACTCATTTTCTAACTTTTAAATTTGGGGTTAACTTGGTATTTCCAATTTTGCATATATTAACTTTTGTGAATCACACTTCCTCAAATTAAATATTATTTAATCTCGTGTAAGTTGCAACCTTATTGCACACATTTGAAACACTTGGTAGAAACAGTAGTGTTGTGTTTAAAAATACAGACTTTACTGAGGCAGGAGGATAGCAAGTTAGTGAGCTCCTCGGTGACTTAATGAGACCCTGTTTCAAAATTAAAAATCAAAAGGGCTGGGGCTGGAGTGGTGGCTCAGTGGTTATGGCACTTGCCTGGCGTGCACAAGGACGCATGTTCAAACCCCAGCACCACAAAGAAGTGTGAGAGCAACAAAAGCCACATGAAAAACTAAATAAAATTGATTCTCTCTCTCTCACTGTCCCTCTCTGTTAAAAAAATTTTTTTAAATAAAATAAAAAGTGCTAGGAATGTGGCTCAGTAGTAATGTGCCCCTGGGTTCAATCCCAGTACAATTAAAAAAAGAAAAAAGAAAAGAAAAGAAAGGAGGGATGAAAAGAAAAAGGAAAGAGAAAATAGACTATTCTGGCTTTGCTGTGTGACTTGGAGTGAGTGACTTCGTTTCTCTAAACTTTTGATTTCTTCATCTGTAAAATGGTGAGATAAAGGCATTTTCTTGTAAGTTTTGATGGTTAATGAGATGATTTCTTCAAAGTGATTTTATAACAAAATTTTCCTTAACTTTTAGCAAAAAGAAAAAAATATTGGAGGGATTCATGATAGTAGAAAACACCTGAGAGTGGGATATTTATTTGGTCACTCCGTGAAGAATTTGATCCTTGAAACTGAAGTAAATTTCTGATTAACAAAGAGAAAGAGAGCTAGAGAGAATCCTGTATGGCCACTACCCAGTCATACAATGGCCAGGTACCTGGAGAAAGCTGTGCTACACGCAGGACTTAGCTCATTTAGTGTTTGCAAGCGTGAATCACGAGAAAATATGCTAACTGCTGTCATTATCCACTTTAGCACGAATACAACTGAGGCCCAGGGAAGTTAAGCCGCTTGCCCAAGGTTGCACAGCCAGAAAGCATTAGGGGCAGGGTGGAAACCTAGGCTACTTGACCGCAGGGCCTGCATTTTAATTCACTACTGAATACCAGGTGGAAAAGGCTCTGGGGACCTTGGTTCTTTGATTCCAAAGCTACCACTGAAGAACAGTGGCAGAATGCTACTGCCATTAACCAAGCAAGACTGGCCTGAACGGAGGGCAAGCTGCTGTGGGGTGGCGAATGGGGACTTCAGCTGGGGACACGGGTGGAGGTGTGCAGGGGACATTCACAAGGAGGTGCAGAAATTTAGGCCGACTGCAGAAGAGGCAACTGGACACTGAGGCCCAGACTTCAAGGGTGGATCTTGTCAGCAGGTAGCTGCACTTAGACCTGGAGACTGCGGGCTTTCCAAGGAAGTCACCCAAAACCAGGTCCACTGGGAGCTCTGACATTCAGATGATAAGATGGTCACGGAAACCCAATGCAGTGGCCAGGGAGGTGGAGGACGCTTCAAGAAGGAAGGTGTGGCCTGCCACCCAGATTCAACTGAGATCAGATCTGCTGGGATAGGTGCTGAGACTTTCAGGATTTGGCAGTTGTGGGGAGGGAAATGGGGAGGTGCTGTCAAGTCATGGTGGCTGTGGCCAAAGTGTGAATGGCCTGTGTTCAAGGGAGAAAAGAGAAGAGGACGCGAGAACACAGAGTATTGTTGGTGATATTCGTAGCCTGAGCAAATATGAGGTGCTATGCATTTACCATAATATCACTTTAAAAATCATTTTTCTTATAGGTGATATGCCTTTTGAAGGACCAGAGATCTGATTTATCTTTCATGTTTTACACAAGGTTGGTGTTTAAATAACAATTGCAGAACTTAACTAAAAATTTTTTTTTCAAGTGTAGTAGACAAATTTTATTATAGAAAGTAAAGCACAGGGAAAAGAGCAGACTTCCCCCAGAGTGGGGAAGGGGACAGAGCCCACTAAAATTTTTAAAGAAAAGAAATATTCTCTTTAAATTTTATCCGATGGGCCACGGCAACGCTTAATGCACCCGACCGCACGCCTCCCAGCCGGCACCTCTGGAAAGGCCATGTGGAACAGAAAAAGAAGCTTAGTGTGTTTTTTCTTTTCTTTTCTTCTTTTTTTTAACCAATAAAGGTCAAATTTCCATTACATGATCACTTTGTGCATGGGTTACGAATCTCTTAAATGCTCATCTTAGAATCTGGCTTCAGTAGCCGGGACAGGGGAGCGACCTCAGCTCTGCCAACACTTGGTTCATGTGAATCATGGCTCAGTGAAACCTTTCAGGCATATAATTTATCTTTTCTTTCGCCTATGGAGTAAATGCTTCATTTGTTCGTGAATTCTTGCCTTGTTTTAATTATGCTATGCTCTGAATGTAGTTTTATGAGGCACAAGAATAAGATTGTCATTCTGAAAACACAGACGATTTGTGTGTTTCCCCCAGAATGAAATGGTGGCATCTCCCTCCCGATTCACAGCTCTGTGGCTGGAATTCCAATCCAGTGAGGAGATAGCACTAAAAGTGGGGAGAAGGGCTGGGGGAGGGCACAGCTGATGAGCCCAGGGCATAATTTACCCTAAGAATTCTGAATCCATACGGTGCCGCCTATCTATGCATAACGCGATACTCCCATCAAGGAAGCCATTGATGACCAAGTTTTATTCATCATACTTTCCAAAGGCTGTATTCTCTCTTCGCACTCCCAGAGCAATTCATTCTCCCCCAGTTGCAGAATGGTGAAGCCGGGGAGCAGCCGAGAAAACTTAACAAACCAGGAGCCTAATTTTTTGGTTAGAAATCCTTGCAGACATTTGAATATCCACAAGTTCAGAGGCTGAAGGAGCAATGCCTGTTTCTTAACTTTTTTCCCCCATGTTTTAAGGGCACCTAATGCAGGTGAAAACACTGGAAATTCCAAAATAACACCAACCCTAAATGGAAGTTTTCAGCCTAAAAAATCCAGTGCAGATTTCCCTGGCAAATCTGAGGGCACTAGCTCACTCACCCAGAAAGGAAGACACGATATAATTTGGGAGTACTCTGAGACATCAGCATAATATCACAGTGTCACCCTGGGCCTGCTCTACTACATAACCGCCACATTTGCAACACATGTCCCCACCTTCTGACTCAGATCTCATTTTGGAATCTGTTCCACTCCAATAGAGTTGCTGTCCCTTAGAGGTTTTCTCGATAAAGGAAGTTGAGTTAATAAAGCACACCTCTGAGCCAGGCGTGGTAGCACATGCCCAAAATCCAAGCAGCTTGGGAGGCTGAGGCAGGAGGATCTTAAGTTCAAGGCCAGCCTCAGCAACTTAGCAAGACCCTGTGTAAAAAGCGCTGGGAATGTAGTCAGTGGTAAAACAGCCCTGGGTTCAAGCCCACGTACAGAAATTAAAAAAAAAAAAAAAAGATGCAACCTCAGAATGGCTTTAGAAGTCATGACCAATAACAACTCAGTAAGAGTCTCAGAAAGAGAGCACACAGTTTCTCAAACATTCGTGAATATTCAAGAGCAGACAAGCAACTCTCGGGCTCCTGGTGTGTCCATTTGACAGGATGTGCCCTGGTCCAGTGCAGCCCACCCTCACAATCCTGTCACCCAGCAGAGAATCGGGTGCCCCGCACGACAATCACAGGTCTGCTTATTCCTGTTTTCTCACAGGACTCCAAACTCCTTGGAGTAGAAAGCCGGACCTGTCCACTGTGGCAGCCCTGTGCTCACCTGCTCCTGGATGCATCTGAAAACTTAACTTTAATTACACAAAAGCTATTCCATTGGCTCCTTGATTTGGAACAGCTTGGGAAGTGGATATTTGAAGGGTCTTTTTTTTTTCCTAAAAAAAACTTCTGAAGGGAAATTTGAAAATAAGCTCTTTGAGTTAAAATTTATAGAAAAAGCAGAATGCTGATAAGATGAGCATTGACGCATGAGCCGTACTGTCTTTTCCCAATTTCCACTGTCCAGAGTTTTCAGCTGATGCCTAATGGTCACAATATATTTCTTAATATCACCCCAGATGCATTAAAACCACAGATTAATGTGACGCTCATTTTCATTAAGAAAAACAATGTGTGCACAGTGCTTAGAACACAGCCTGGCGTATTATACGTGCTCAAAAACTGACAGCCAGTGTAGTCAGCATTTTAGCATTACATCACCACATTGTTATTATGACCAATTTGTTGACAGAGGCAGTATTTAGCTGCATCATAAAAAACTGAGCCCATCTAATTTTTTCTTTGTTCTAAATTTAATTAGAAGCTCTTACTTTATGTCTATGTTTTGAAAAATATTATTTAAAATGTTAACCAAGAAAGGGTGTGCTTTCCAAACACAATGCATCTATTTCCTTCAACATTCCAGGAGTTATTTTTCCTGCCCAGAATACAAACAAGCTCTTTCAAGGTTAAAAGCTCTCTTTAACGTCAAAAAAAACAAAAACAAAAACAAACAAAAAAAAAAACCCAAAACAACTGATTCGGGATACTGCCTTCAAAAAAAAAAAAAAATCAAGTTTTTACAAAACTATTACTCTAGCTTGGAAGATAACGAATAGGGAGAAGTAGTCTGCAGAGCGATAAACCCGCATCTTACAGCCAAAGACAGTTAAAGATCCATTCGGGAACAAGGGATGAACTGTGTCCCTGCGACGGCCTGCAGCCACTGAGACCAGACAGGGCTTTAACTCTTTTAGGAAGCATTTTTGTTCCATTAAAGCCTTTCTGTCCAGGGCCCATAAATGCAACCTGTCTGCCCCCCGCCTTTCATAAATGCAAGGATGAATTTATCTACGATAACTCGCCTCCTCCTTTCTTTTACCTAAGACAGATGTCACAGATGTTCTGGGAACAGATGTTTCTGCCCACGGAAACTCAGGCGCACCCCTGCGCTGCAGCTGCCCCAGGTTCTAGGGTGGTGCGCCGCTTGGGCTCTAAGGGGTGCGGGCTCAGGTTCTAAGGGGTGCGGGCTCGGATCCTAGGGGGTGCGGGCTCGGGCTCTAGGGGGTACAAGCTCAGGTTCTAGGGGGTGTGCAGTTCAGGTTCTAAGGGGTGCGGGCTCGGGTTCTAGGGGGTGCGGGCTCGGGTTCTAGGGGGTGCGGGCTCAGGTTCTAGGGGGTACAAGCTCAGGTTCTAGGGGGTGTGCAGTTCAGGTTCTAGGGTGTGCAGTTCAGGTTCTAAGGGGTGCGGGCTCAGGTTCTAGGGGGTGCGGGCTCGGGCTCTAGGGGGTGAGCGGCTGGACCCCGTCTGGGACCTGGGCGGCGCAGGTGCTCGCGCTCGCTTACCTGTCCTGCGGGGCCCGCATCGCCCTGCCCTGCGCATCCAGGGGCCTCCTCTGCCGGGTCCCCGCGCTCTGCACTCCTGCCCTCCTCCTCCTGGCTGTCCGCGGCGGCCCTGTCCCGCCCCTTGTCCAGCTTGAAGAATCTGTCGAAGAAGCCGGCGTCCCGGGCGGGGGCTGCGCCTGGCTCAGGTGTCCCGGGGGCAGGGAGGGCCTGGTCGGGACCCGGGGTCCGCCCTGGGGTTTTATGCGCGGCCGGGCCGGGTGCAGCTGCGCCTGCAAGCGCGGACTCCTCACTCGGGCCTTTGTTCCCCGCAGCGTCCTTGGTGCTGGCGACCAGCTTCGCCGGGCCACTGGATGAATCCACGCCTTGGTCTCCAGCACGCCCTGGTACAGGCCGAGAGAGTGTCAAGAAGAAACGGGATTTAGCAGCTGCTGCCTCGGGTTTGGCCTCTTTCCCAAGATTCTTTCCGTTGGCCTCGGCCATTGTCTCGGGGGAAGAAGTGGCCGCATTCTCCTTCGGGATGCTTATTCCCAGATCCACTGTAAACACAAACAGAAACAGCACTTTCAACAGGCCAGGAAATTCCAGGAGGAATAATGGACTCACAAGTGCTGATGCACAAAGGCCACCACGCACGCCGGGACCTTGCCGCTCAGCTGCTCTGCAACGCAGAAGCCCGCCATCTAGATGTCCAAGGACCTGCTCTTGCCCGAGGGAACGCAGGCTGGTGGGGCAGGGAGCCCGTTACTGGAAAGACCCCAGCAGCCAGGCACTCACTGCATGAGTGACCCTCAGCCTTAGCTGTCTCCACCGGGAGGAGCGGTTGTCGTGAATTCACCTGGGAGTGCTGAAGTGCTTGGTTGGACTCCAGAGCTAGAACAAGGTCTTTCCAACTCGGCACTGTTAACTCTTGGGGTCAATCATTCTTTTTTATGGGATTCCCTGGCCAGGTACCTACTGGTTGGATGCCGGTAGGAACCCCTTATGGTGACAGCCAAACACGTACTGCCCAGTGTCCCCTAGGGACAAAACCACTCACTGTTCGAGAACCACTGACTTAGACTATTTGAATTCAAGTTATTTCATTTTTCTCTGCTTCAACTTTCTGGTAAAATAAAGCAAATAATAGAATCTGACTTGTAATTTTGTAATGAAGATCAAATGAATTGTTTTTTAAAGCACAAAGGACAGTGTCTGGAATATACTACGTGCTCAATAAATGTTGTCAATGTTAGCTGCTATCATCACTCAGGAGTGAGAAGCTGACATCCAGAGAGGTTGAGCTACCTTCTCATGGCTGCTAAGCAAGCTGCCAGGAAGCCGAGCCTGGCACAGGCAGGAACCAACTCCTAACTTCATGCTTTCTCTGGCTTACTTGTACAGGCATGGGCTGTTGAGCGTTGCACATAAACACAAGTAACACTGGGAAAGTTTTCACTTCGCAGGCCGAGCAGGTGTCTGCGAGGAGAGCAAGTTGGACCTCAGGTCAGCATGGAAGTAGACCTGGTGTTAGGAGAGACCAAGGTGTGGGCGCAAGCTCCACCTCCTCCTGGGAGGATTTGCCAGCCCCCACCTGTGCTTTGCGCTCTGCCTTGACTGAATTGAGCTTTTTTTTCCCCTTCAAGGTCCTTTACTATAAAGCAGTGCAATATTCACGGTGCCAGGAAGGGGAGGGGGGAGGTATATCAATAATTTTGGAATCACTATTAAAGATCTGGCTCCTCTTTTGTTGAGCTGTGTGATTGATCTTGGGCAAGTCCCTAAAAATCCTCTGAATTTCCTCATTTGTAGAATGGGAACATTCATAGCTCACTCACAGGGTTGTCCTGACTGATGCTGGGGGTGGGGGTGGAGACTTCACACAAAGGACCTGACACAATGACTTTGCCATGGCAAGTGCTTTTTAGGGTGACAGACACTGTGGTCACCTTTATGATTTCTCCCCTGCCTTTGAGAGCATAGCTTTCTGTTTGATACACTTTCTTTTTTTAGAGAAAAAGAGAGAGAGAGAGAATGAATTTTTATTGAGTTTTTCACATGGTTTTCGTTCCCCTGACACTTAGTTGTGTACATGGGTGCTAGGGTTTGAACCTGTGTACTTGCACATGCTGGACAAGCGCCGTAACTGCCCAGCCACTGCTCCAGCCCCTGTTTGATACACTTTTAGGGAGACACTAGTATCTGTTAGTAGGAAGACAGAGAGAAGATAAAGGGAAAAGGAAGATTCCCTTGTTCTGCTTATAGTGCACATTAATACACATACACACACACTCTCTCTCTCTCTCTCTCTCATTAGCAATTGTTTCTGCCAAACTCTTGCATCTCAGTGTCTAAAGTCAGTAACCAACACGCACAAGGAGTGGGGGACTGGGTTCTTGTTTGGAATGGCAGTCTGTCCCCTAAACTCTGAGGAGCAGGGACTTGGTACAAGACAAGGCCAGCGAACGGGCAAGCACTGGGGATCATTGTGCACTCTGACCCGGAGACAATCACCTGCTAGCACCCCTGCTATCTTTCGGCTCTTTTCCACCTCTCGCCTGTGGTCCAGGAATCAGGAATTCGTAAAGGAGGTCAGTGCTACAGGAGGGAGGGACCAGATGCGGAGAGGAAGAAGTGACAGACAGATGATATAGCAGGACACTTGAGGTGGCTGAAGTGTCAGAGTGAATACAGATGACTTGTGGGCACACTAGGAACAAACAGTTGACAAGAGAGGCTGAGAGGCAGAACAAGACGGGCTTCCTAACGCCAAGAGCATCAGGTGAATCCTTTCAGTCCTGTTTCTCTCCTCTGCACCCCCTGGCTGGGAACCAGGGGAAATAGTGAGAAGAGTGTTAGAAACAGAAAAAAGACTTTGGAAAAGAAACCCAACTTCCCATGGATAGGCTGTAAACAAGTGCCTGCATTTTGCTTTGCAAAAGGATAAATCCCACATATTTGGACTGGGAGACAAGGTAGAGGTGTTAGCAGATGAGAACAACAGCTCTTGCTATAAGAGAGCAGGTAAAGTGTTTTCAATACCTTACAAGAACTCAGCGTCCTTAGGTGGCACATTCCGTGACAATTGCAGCTCCCACTCCACCCCAACCTTGCTGGGTGTGGGCCCTAGTCGATCACCTGGGTTTCAGGTTCCCAGGTGGGCACCTGACCTAAGCTAGACTAATAAAGATTAAGTCCTGAGACTTTGCTGGCTCTATCAGAATAGGATCTACCCTTTGTGCTGGAGTTAGCAGACCACCAGGGCATCTAGGAGGGGTGCTGACTTTGGCTACAAGATGGGGGTGGTGAGCAACATTTAAGCATCAACACAGCTGAAGGCCGAGCCAGGAGATCCAGAATGCAGACGCCCATCTGGATCCAGCTGTGCCTGAAACTGGATTTTAGTGTTACACAAGCCAACAATCACCCTTCCACCCCCCACACTCACACTCACACTAGTTTAAATTGAGCACATCCTCTGTGATGTGGAGAGAATTTCAGGGAACTGGTGAGTACCTGTTTGTTTTGTTATTCAGTAGGAATAACTCTCCTCTGGGGGAGCTGTCCCCCAGCGTGTGCAGCAGGCATTCAGGACAGGAGAGAGCAAAGACCTAGTGAGCTCTGGGGAACTGGGTGTAAACGAAATACGTTCCCCAATGTTTCATCTTCTCAACAAAAGTGAAGGGAAGGAAAGATTACAGTCGTCTAAGACCCCAGGTAGACTCTGAAAACAGATAAAATATGTTCTAAGACGCACACAACCAATTTGTGTGCATGGAGTAGGGAGAAACCATTGGAGTTATGGGTTTTGTCCTCTTGCAAAGATGCGGAATGCTTACATTCTTCCCACGTTTATGGCAGAAAGAGTATGCTCCTTCTAGAAGATCGGAACTAAGCTTTCAATTCCTATGGAAGCTCTCGGGGGAAGCCCGTCTTAAGTCTGGTTTCAATAAAAAGTGTTCTTATAAAGCAAACAAAGAGATGAGGTCAAAAAGATTTTTACTTTTCATAGAAAAAGAAACACTTTAAGGGTTTAAAGAAGATAAAAAAAAATCAAGCAAAAATGAAAGTGTTAGCTCCCCAAATACTCAGAAGATGAAGTCAAAAAATTGACCTCCTTCGTGTAGGAAAGTTAGTTTGTGCTATGCGTGTGTTTTTTGAAAGGAAGTAATTTTTCCTAGGTGTATGATTGGAAACATTTCCAGGAGCATCCTTGGGTAAAGGTAAAGACCTTAGATTGTGGATTGGAGGGACCTGGCTTTGACTCTCAATCCCTCACTCATTAAATAATTGACCCGGTAAGTGACATCGAATCTTTGTGGCTCAATTTTCTTATAAAATGGGCGTGAAAGTGACAGAGCCTTCCTCAAGAGACGATTGAGAGGATTCAGTGAAATATTTCCTATGAAGTGCCAGACACATGCTGGTGGGTGGTGTATGTACAGGAATCAGTAGTTGACTTTGCTCTATTTATATTCTTCAACTCTGATTATTACTTTCTATTTCCAGATCTTGGACAGAAGGGAAGGAATTATTCTGGTCGTTTCACCTGCAATCTTGAGTGGTCTTGCAAGACTGTTAAGAGCAAGCAGATACGAATCGAGACTCTGAGATGCAAGTTTAGGAACGTTCCTATCGTTAGCGGAGCACCAGGTCTTATCAGAGTCCTAATGGGGTATTGACCCTCGCTTGTCTTATAGCATTCAGAACTGCTGAGGAAGGGTCATCTTTTGGTGCTGCGGTTTTTCATGTGTCAGAGCTGAAATCTGTACTTAGTAGGACAACTACAAAATCAAGAGCCAACATTTATGGAATACTCCTGGTGCCAGCACCTCCGTCCTCCGTACCTCCTGACACGGGGTGGCAGAAGCAGGAACAGAAAAGGAAGGAGAAAGAGGGAAGAGAAAAGTGGTAGACAAAGTTGGGTGAATAGCATGAGTGGATTTCCAACAAAGAACTAGACCCACAGTGGGAGACCTATGTGTTCTCACATCTAGGAAACACGTATATGATTTTTGTTTTAAACAGAAATTAGTGGGGGCTGGAGCGGTGGCTCAGCGGTTTCGGTGCTTGCCTGGCAAGCACGAGGACCCGGGTTCAAACCCCAGCACCACGTACACAACTGAGTGTTGGAGCAACTAAGGCCATGTGAAAAACTCAATAAAGTTGTTTCGCTCTTTCTCTGTCTCTCTCACTGTCCCTCTCTCTTTATAAAAAAATAAATAAATAAACAGAAATTAGGTCAATTAGGTCATGTCATGTTCCTGAAAAAAAAAAAAAAGTACCAAGAGGGCCTCACCCAACAAGACTCCAGTCTCGACTCTATTTTGGGTCCCACCCTCTAGAACCTCAGCGCACACTTCCTTGCACACTCAGCACACCAACCACGTTTCCACCTGCTGCTCTTTATGTGCTGCTTGCTCTTCCCAGCTGGTGATGCTCTCCCCCAAGAACTTCCCCTGGCTCCCTCCTAACCATGCAGGCCTCAAGCCAGGTTGGGCCTCATCCACCACCCTGTCTGAAGAAGGCCACCGGCTCAGCCTCCTTCACTCTCTGGAGTGCATAGAGCATTTCTTTGGAATGATTTCAGAACGGTCCTGACACCTTGTCTGCAGTTTGATTTTCATAATTTTAGTTACCTGTGGTGAACCACAGTTCAAATACATTATTATGGTATAGTGCAATGAGAAATTCAAAGTTTGAAAGAGACCATACTGACGTGACTTCTTTCTAGAACAGCATAGTACTATTCTTGTTTTACTGTGCCTATTTATAAATCAAACTTCATTGTAGGTAGGCACGTATTGAAGTAACATGTACAGGTGTGGTGCTATGGGAGGTTTCGAGCACCTGCTGGAGGTCACGGAGCATGTCCTTGTGGATAAAGGAGGGCTAGCATAATTCCTCTACTGTCCCTCCTCGCTCACAAGGAAGCCCCAGGTGGACAGGGCCTGAGTACATTCTGGGTGCAACCCAGGGCATCCAGCAGAGCTGGGCACTAGGGGCAAGTGAGGTAATGTGATAGAGAGCAGAGAGCCCAGGGTGTGGCCTCCACGCACCCAGCCAAGGACCACAATGTAACAGTGGCAGAAGCAGCCACCCTGATAACCAGGATGCTGCTGGAGATGGACCTCTTTTTTCCTGAGACCTTGTCATTCAAATCCACCTGGTTCTGAAGGCAAAAGAGGGAAGCAGAAACGTCATTATAACTGGATTCACAAAAGAGATGTTCACCAAACATCCCCTCCTATGCTACGCTGTCCTACGGGTCAACTTCTGGATCTATCGGGAGAAAAGGTAAAGTTGCCGTACAATGCACACTCGTTGCAAAGGGAAACTGTAGAACTTGCACAAGACGCAGGAGTTTGTGCGAACTCTGTTGGCGAGTTGCTGGGATCAGGCAGGTAGCCCTTGTCAGATGAGGATCTGGAATGCAAGCGCAGCTCATCCAAGACCAAGGGAAGGTGATGAGTTCTTCCAAAGAGAATTCTATTTGAATTTGACATTTGAATATCAAAGGATTCTGCTAGGCCCTCCAGAAGACTGACAGAGACCTCAAAGAGTTTGCAAAGTGACCCTTCTGCAAGAGTCAAGTGACACTTCAAACAGCTTTCTGTGTTGTGCAAATGCATTTGCTGATTTCAGTCTCAAGCCAGGACTCACTTGGGGGGCACTGCCAGCATGGAGAAAGGTGTGAGGTTGGAGCATTTCACCATTTCATCAAAAGAGCTCGCTTCCTGCTTTTCATCTCAGTGTTAAAAAGCCAAGTTGTCTTCCCCAAGGAATTCTAGCATCAATAAAAGAAGGGAACTGGTTTGGGCTGTGCAGGAAGAATTCCTGACCATTGACTCCATCCAACATGTTGGAATATTCAGGGAAGGAAACACTGGATCCGAATGGACCGAGAGTGGAAGGTAGCTGCTGACCCACTCTGTGCAGAAGTCCTCCGGAGGTGGCAGTGCTGAGCAGTGTCCTTGGGCAAGACTGAAGGCAGCACTCACGGATTCCATGCGCTCTTTGATTTCGCACATACTGTCACTCATATGCCTCCAGAAATCTGGCATGAGCGGTTAACTAAAAAACAGCACCCGGGAATGGAGTGGTAGCTCAGTGGTTACAGCGCTTGCCTGGCATGGGCAAGGACGCAGGTTCAAACCCCAGCACCACAACACAACTAAGTGTCACAGCAACGAAGGCCACAGGAAAAGCTAAATAAAATTGATTCTTTCTCTCTCTCACTGTCCTTCTCTCTTTAAAAAAGCAAAAGAAAAGCAGCATCAGCTCCAATGTGAGCAAAGAGTGTCAAAGTCACGTCACATGCTTGATTTGGTCTCGTGATTTCCCCTTTTAATAAAGTGGATAATAATACGCCTCTAACATGTGGGCTTACCATCTCCCCTCCCTCCACACTACAGATTTGCGGCTGCCCTACATCATGTGTTGCTGCGTCTTTGCTGGGTCTGATACATGAGACTAACCACCTTTCACACGGGCCTGGGTTTAGCTCCCGCCTCCACAGATGAGTGAAAACATTTGACCCTTGACGCTCTGGGTTTTGCTTACTTCCCTCAGCATGATTTCTTCCATTGCCATCCATTTACCTTCAAAGGCTGCAATTTCGTTGTTTCTAATTGCTGAGTAGAACTCCATGGTATATATATATCATGGTATGATATATATATATATCACAGTTTTTTGATCCTTTCATCCAATGAGAGGCATCTGGGTTGGTTCCATAATTTAGCTATTGTAAATTGAGCTGCTATGAATATAGATTTTGCTATGTCGCTGTAATGTGTTGATTCTAACTCCTCTGGGAAAACACCCAGGAGAGGGATAGCTGGATTGTATGGTGGGTCCATCCCTAATTTTTTGCTTTCCAGAGCAGCTATACCAGTCTGCAGTTCCACCAACAGCGTGTTAGTGTTCCTTTCTCCCCACAACCCCTCCATATCCTCCACTCTTATCGCAATAACGAACACCAGCAGCTTGAGGTGGCTTATCAGACTCTGATGTGCACACACATACAAGGTTCCAGATATTCATGTATGGTGGTTGTATTTGTCATTGTGAATTTTAAATAAAAATTAGATTATATTAGAAATATATTGGATTTCTTCTTCGAATCGTAGTTGTTCTCTATAGACAATCATCTATCCACATCTGCCTATTCTTTAAAAGGTGCAAATGTAAAATTGCTACCCCAATGAGCATTTGACTTTTTTAAACAAATAAACACAGCTGGATTAATTTTCAGAAAAAGGTCTAGACACTCAGATTTCTAGCAGGGTGGGACAGTGTCTTTCCCCACTGTTACAGTATGAAGCATCTTTAAGCAGTTCACGAGGACAGCCCACAACTCCAGATGACGGCAAGCTTTGTGGATGGGGGCCGGGCGAAGATGGAGTTCAGGACTCAGAGAAGACTGCCAAAGACTGGCTACCAATAGTTAGCCAGGAGACAACGAGGCCAGGGGCCCCAGGGAGAAGGACACAGAAGCAGCCAAATCAGGGAGGCTTTGCTGTCCCACGTTAGGTTCACAGATGGTCTTCAGAGACACAGAGAGGAGCACAGCCTCACTGCTCCGCAGGGAAACGCAGCCAGACCACCACAGCACACCAGGCCACACCCACTAGGGTGGACAGCTCTGCACAGGCAGGCAGCACCCCTGCTGGCGAGGACTGGAGGAACCGTCCCTCCCTGCACTGCTGCGGGAATGTGGAAGGGAGCAGTTGCATTAGTCCTTGAAAACTCAACCCAGAGGCGCTGCGTGACCCAGCAATCCCATTCCTAACACAGACCTGAGAGAAGGAAAACATGTTCATGCCAAACTCACACCAATGTCCTGTGTAGAATTACTCATCCCAGCCCAAAATGGAAACAGCACCCATGCCCATTCCCTTCTGACGAATAAACCAAGTGAGGCCCACAGGATGGAGTGCTATTTACCCGTAAGGGACGTGAAGTCCTGGCGTGGATGAATCAGAAAACCTTCTGTTAGGAGTGAGAAGCCAGACATACGGGAAGGGCGTTGGGGATGCGGCTGAGCACATTGGATCTAGAGTGGGGTTTTCCTGCGTCTGTTGTTCAGAATGTCCACTGTGTCTTTGGACTACCCCACTCCATCTCATGGCAAGAAACAACGTCCAGACAATGAAAAGAAAGAAACAGGAATGGAGAGTTCCAGAACAGAGAGTCAGGATGCGGAGCGGACAGAAGGAGCATCTGACCATCTTCTAATTTGTGAGGCTGGGCTCCTGAGCATGCAGCTCTGATGGGGGAGCCAGGCCTTGCATCCTGGAGTGAGTGCAATGGCCCTGGGGACATCTCCATATTCCAGAGTCTGACCCTGTGCTTGGAAAATTCGGGAATTTGAACATTTCAAGTTACCTGGAGCCAAAGCACCTCCTAGAGGTCACTTTTAAAAGGCTGATGAATTAACCCACAGGTAGCTTCCTGGTGTAAGATGGAACGGGGCCACTGACAGTGCCCAGCACTGTCCCTCTGTGGAAAACACTCACGGGGACCATGCCCAACAGGCAGGACGCCCAGCGAGCCCGGAAACCAAGCACGTGGCCTTGGAGCTGGCTGCGGGGCTTCTGTGCTTTGCTGCTGATGCTAATGGGGATGGTGTTTTATTTTTATTTTTTTTGTCCTGGGGATGGAACCCAGGGACACTCAACCAATGAGCCACATCTACAGCCCTTCTTTAGTTTTTATTTTGAGGCAGGGTCTTGCTAAGTTGCTTAAGGCCTCGCTTAGTTGCTGAGGCTGGGTTTGAACTTGCTATCCTCCTGCCTCAGCCTCCTTGGCTGCTAGGATAGAGGTGTGTGTGCCACCATGTCCAGATGTCCACGTAGGATGATTTTTTTAAAGCTGTCTTTGTTGACAGTGTAACACAGTGGGAAGAAAAAGACAGTATTAAAGGTCAGGGGTGGCCATCTGTGAGACCTGAGGATGTCACAGCAGTGTGGCTGGCACACTGTTGAGAGTTTTTTTTTTTAATTGGGGAGTTTCAAGTAAGATCCTAAAATTGGGCCATCACTGAAAAGCCCTGTCATCTGGTGAGGATTTTCCACAGAGAGCCACGCCTGGAGCTGCTGGGAGACAGGAACGTCTCTGATTCCCTGCAACCCCCGGGTGTGCAGAGTCCAGCCCCCATGCTGCTCCTCAGCTCTATTGAGCAGCAGTGGAGTGAGCAGAGTCCTGGTGAGAACTCGTGCTAAATTCTGTGTCCATCACAACATTAGAAGGATGGCAAGCACTCCTTTCATCTGAGTTGGGGAAACCATCTTTAATTTTTAAAGCAGCCAAGAATGGTGGCACACCTGTAATCCCTGTTACTAGGGTGGCTGAGGCAGGAGGATTGCAAGTTCAAGACCAGCCTCTTCAACACAGTGAGCCTCCATCTCAACGACACCTAGGATAGGCTATCAGTCAGGGGAAACAGCAGACACTAAGAGAACACACACATGAGCTCCCACCCAGGCCAGCAATAGCATCCCACAGTTTTCACCATCTCAGTTATGATTTGTGACACGTGGTGTCCCATGACACTTTGCCCAAATGGCAAATGCATCTCTTCTCATTCATTATCTTATCAGCAGGAAAACTTTGCTCAAGAAAGAATTCTAAGTTTTAAAAAAGATTTCATGTATATATATTGTTTTTCTTAAAATAGCAAATTAGGTGATTCTGGTTTTTTTCTTCTTCTTCCCCTTCTCCTTCCCCTCTTCTTCTTCCTCCTCTTCCACCTTTTCAGGAACAACCGACCAGGAACAAAAGGGAAGATCTTAACTCAGAGGCTCCTTATCCAAGTGGAACAGAGACATTCTTCTGTTTCTGAAAAATGACGTGTTCTGGCAGATAAATGACCTGTGAGTCTCCATCCATTAGCAGTGAAGACTGCACGATTTTTTCAAGAGAGGGGACTAGCATGATGGATTTGCTAGAGAGGGAACAGAGCAGGAGAGAGCAGAGGCATTTCCCCCACCACGGTCCATGAAGTTTCCTGCATGCATACTCAGGTGGTGGGGAAATCTGGGGGGTGATGTCAGGTCAGGGACAGCTGTAGACAGAGAGCTTCACCTTCGTCCTGCACAGCTGCTGTCCTTGGAGCTCCCTTATGGGGTTAATGACATTGTTCCTATTTCCAGATGACTGTCACTGAGGGCCAATGCCCAGCCTGGCTCATATGGGTAGGGAGTGGCAGAGCTGGGGCCCAGGTCTGTGAGGCTCCAGTGCCTCAGGGCATTGCCATGACAAATGACACAAATGTTGTACCTTAACACCTACCAATCGGGTATCCCACAGTCCTGAAGGTCATAAGTCAAAACTGGGAGAGTCTAGAAGCTGGGCGGATGAACCTGCTTCCTGTCTTTTCCAGCATTGGAAGCCACCTGCAGTCCATGGCTCTGTGTCCCCTCCTCTACCTCCAAGGCCAGCGCAGCAGCATCTTTAAGTATCTCCACGTGACATCTGCTCCCATGATTACACCTTCTACTGCGTCCTTCCTGTGTAGAGACCCTTGCAATGACACTGAGCCTACCCAGGTAACCCTGGATCCTCCCCATGTCAAGATCCTTAATCACATCTGCAAAGTCTGCCTTGCCATGTGAGGTGACACAGCAGCAGGTTCTGGAGCTCAGGAAGAGGTCACCTGGGAGGAGGAGCGTGTGTCCCACACAGCATTGCTGTGTGTCCCACAACCCTTTTCCTATCACGTTCGGTGACCTCATGAACCCTGAAATTGCATAATTAAGCTGTGTTCCCTAGTGCCCACTCTTGGGGGTGCTGCAGTCCCACAGGGGCAAAAACTGTCTCTGGGGGGAGGAGAAAGCTTGTATCTTCTTTATGTGTAGAGCAGACCCTGGGTGCACAGATTCGTGACACCTGTCAGTCGCAAGTGCATGCTGGAGCCTCCCAGGAGGCCCAGGATCCTCCCCACCTGCTTCGCACACAACGCAGGTATGCTTGAGCGAGAGGGTGACTCCAGGGTCAATTGAGGAACAGAATGTTGACCAATTACAGTGGCTTCATCTGCTCATGCTGGGATGTGGTTTATGCTAATCCACGCAGCTTCTTAGGGGGCTGAACAATAACTTTGGAAAAATTAAACTGGCACACAGTTATCTCCTGGGAGGCTCAAGCCTTTTGGGTATTTCCACTCTGGAGTCTCCAGGCTTAGTCTTTATCTCCTTCTTTTAGCTTTCGATGAGGAAAGCAAGCGACTGTCATCTCGGACCTGGTGGGAAAGCGTTGCTGAATGTCACTGGGGCTGTGTGCTCTCCCGGCTACCGGCTTTCTACATGGACCCCGTGTTCCCTCTGTAGGATGATCAGTTGGGTCTGTCTGGAGGAGGGTGAAGGGATGGCGAGTTTCCTGCCTTCTAATTCTGTTCCCCCAGCCATCAGCAACTGCACTGTGTGTGAACACACACAGGAGCCCTGCAGACAGAGTGGGGAGTGAGGCAGGTCCCCTCCAGGATGGAGAGTCACATGTATTCCATGTCACACATCAAAGCTCCTGACCGAGGTTTGACTCCAAGAGTCAAACTGACTCCGTTGCCTCATCAGCTGTAAATCCCGGTGTCTCCCAGCTGTCTGTCATACCTGCTCAGAAGAGATGAGGGCGGTTCTGGGTTGAATGGCATCCCCCAAAAGATATTGCAGTCCTAGCCCCTGTGAACACAGCCTTACTTGGAAACGGGTCTCTGCAGAGGATCGAGTTAAGCTGAGGTCACGAGAGTGGGTCCTAACCCAATGCGACCCTTTGCTTATTAAAAGTGGAAATTTAGACACAGAGAAAGAAATGTACAAAGGGAGAGTGTGAAGGCGCAGGGAGAAGATGAAGTCACCAGCCAAGCGGACAGGCCTGGAACAGGCCCTCTGCCCAGCGCTGGGAAGGAGCTCACTCTGCCTGTGCCCTGGTTCCACACTTCTGCTCTCTGCACCTTGAGTTAGCTCACTGTCGAAGCCGCTCAGTTTGTGCTGATTTGTTACAGCAGCTCCAGGAACCGAATGCAGGTGACCTCACCAAGGGGCCTACGGCTTCACCCTTCCTCTGCGAAGGAACAGGATCAAGGGGCCCCAGGCGGAGAGGAGCAGGCAGAGAAGAGCGGCTGCCCGTGCGTACTGACCTTGGTCGTAGTGCTGGACGGTGTGGGTGGACACGATGACCGGCATTCCGTTCTGGTCACCCCTGCTGTCGGAGGCCTGGAATACAACAGGTGGTGTTACGGGCAGGTCTTGGGGAAAACCGGAAGGACTCGAGCACTGAAGAGCACTTCGCAGAGCTGAGCCTCACTTAAGGCTGTGTTTCCAGGCACCATGAGCTTTCTTCCTGCCTCAGGGCCTGGATTCCCGCCATCCTGTGCACTCCTGCTTTCCGCCTGTCTCAGGGAGCTTCTCAGCCACAGGCACACATAGCTCCAGGGACACCAGCCTAATCCGGTGGAGCAAGAGTCTAGCATGCCCGTCAAAACCTGGGGGTTCGCTCACTCTGCCTCCTCGCACGCACAACAACCGTCAGCAGTCAGCAGGACTCTCGGCCACACACCTGTCGGACACAGGAAGCTTGCGGGGAGCCAAGCCCCAGCAGAACTCTCTGGTCCCCGAAGGATGAGTGGAATTGGGGCGGAGGAACATCTCGAACCTCCGGGACAAATTGCAAGCAGACACGGTTCCCTGCTTGAGCAAAATGCCATCTGTTCTTTATTGTGATGTATTTTTATACAGGTAGCAAAACAATACTTTCACTAACTGTTTTGTTACGTTTGACTTCTTTTTTTTAAATTTGTCGGTAATCCCTGTCATTAGCCATCAATACAACATACTTCCTTGACGCATTAACCACAGTGTTTCTCTTTCTTTTCCCGTAATTTTTTTTTTTGAGACATTACACCCTCTACGTGTGTTACACTTACACAGTACATTAAGGTCAGCTTTCTATATTTACTCAGAAGTTTTTGCCCAAGCAATTTACTAGGAAATTTTCTTGCTTTTGATAATACAGTATTGTCCAGCTTTGGTGCCCTTTTCCAAGCAAGCAATTAGCATTGTATTACAGTTCTATATTAACTAAAATTATGTTGTTGTCACGTTAGAATTAGTAACCTTACAAAAATAGTTATGTGTCCTTACTAAGTTCTAAGAAGTAGAAATTTAAACTAAAAACAAAGGCAAAATGAGAAGTAGAAAAACATGTTCCTTAATCACTCATATAGTACGCTGTGTGGACACTGATTTTTAGATAATACATGTGTAACTGTTTACGTATGCTGTTTCTTTGTTCCTTTGTCCCACATCACCAAGGTAGCCCCTGACGTCCAAGTTTCTGAAGAAAGGGCAGGCTCTGGAGTTTAGTCCATTTGCCATTAATGTTAGCATTCTCCATTTTCATTGTATATTCCTGTAAAAAGCAATGGTGGGTCTGTGGGTGGAGGGTCTTAATAATTATTTATTTGGGCTCCTCTAGGTGGATACCACAAATGTCCTCCGATATTATAGGCTACATATGGTGGTCCTTGGACTGTGGGAACAGCAAATCTCCTATTAGGTCTTTGATTGTTTAACTGGTAAAACATTAACAGGACTAGATGTAATCAACACGGGTGAGAGTAATTCCTGTAAATGTAACTTTCTTGAGAACTTTTCAAAGTTGGATTTCTGGTTATCTGGGCTTTTTAGTGTGGTATTAATACATTTTTTAAAGGCATTTCTCATCTTCCCTCAGACTCCGCAGACCTAATGAAGTATTAGTACTTTTACAACAATCTTTATCATCACTAACTAATTTTTCTGGAAATTTGATCTGCAAATGCATAGTTGTAAGTATGATCGTTATAAGAAAACACCCAATTCCTAGGAGAGAGAGCAGCGGCAATTTCCTGGAATGGTGGCCTTGCCAAGCCCTTCCCCATGCCTGGGCCTTGTCAATTAGCACCAGAAGTTCATTGTGTATGTTGTGTGTTTGTGTGTGTTAGTGTGGGTGTTGTGTATGTTAGTGTGTTGTGTGTGTCAGTGTGCATGCATGTTAGTGTGTGTATGTATGTTAGTGTGTGTATTAGTGTGTGTTGTCAGTATGTGTTAGTGTGTGTTGTGTATGTTAGTGTGTTGTGTGTATGTGTGTGTTAGTGTGCATATGTTGGTGTGTAAGTTAGTATTATGTGTGTGTTGTGTGTATGTGTGGTGTGCATTGTCCAGGGCCATGGCCACTCTGGTGGTGCACATTGGCTGGGGACAGTCTTCAGATGGGCCCTGGGCCCTGGGGCCTCCAATGCCCCACATCCTTCTCACTGCCTGGCTTCTGCAGTCTGACGTAAGCAGACTTATCTGGACTTAGAACTATTTGGGGAGACTGAGAACCACCAGTGCCCACCTCACAGAGATTATGGTTTTAGTTGGTTTCAGATGGGGCCAGGCGTCAGGCGTTCTCAGAGCACCCCAGGTGAAGCTACTAGGCTTTCAGGTTGAGGCCCACGTGGTCAGCTTGCCTCTTGCCAGTCTTCTTCGACTCCAGCTTTCTGCTGGGAACAGGGATCCCCTCGGCTATAGGATCACTTGTCGCCCATGGGTGTCTGTCCCAGAGGGATTTCCTCACTTAGCAAGGCCCCAGTCCTAGGCTGAGTCGAGGTAAAACCCCCCATGGTGGAAGTTTGGGCCTCTTGCTTTCTGGAAGTGAAGGTCCAAGGAGAAATGCCAGGTGTCCTTGGCCTCGGCTCTCAGGAGGAGTCTGCGAGAGGGACCCCTGGCCAGCAGCTCCCCACCAGGCTGCACCCTCCCAGCAGGGAGCTTGGAAACCCCTCAGCCCGCCCTGCTCCCCCCCGGCTTCTGGCCTCTCTGGCGTGGAGGGCGTCTCAGGCACTGAGGCTCTAGAGGTTGCCCAGGGGTGTCCCCTGTGCAGCTGTACTGCTGTAGTCCTGGGGTCTCGTCCTCGGCACTGAGGCCACACGGGGGCAGTCCTGCTTAGCTATGTGGCGGGGCCTCCTGTGCACGGTAGCGGGTCTAGCAGCCGCCCTGGTCTCTGTGCATGCGATGCCAGAACCACCTCTCCCTGAGGTGTGACTAGCAAAAGTATCTCCAGTCATTAACTGGCTCCACAGGGAGTGGTGGCTGACAAGATCCCACCTTGACAACCACCTGGGAGTACAAAGGTGCCAAACCAGCTTCCCAGGGACCACCTGCGTGTGTCCTTAAAGACACAGGTTCCAGAGGTGCCCATCTCTGCAATTTCCGGCTGAGTCTTGGGACGAGCCCTAGAACATGCATTTTTAACGAGCCCCTTGATGGACTCCAGAGGTCTGACTGTCACCGGACAGCAATGGGGACAGCAGCTGTCCCCCAGCTGTCATTGCTCTGTGATGATCCTGGGCATCCTATTGACCTTCCCTCTCTGACTACCTGCTGGCAGCCAGTTTCCGGTGTCTGCAGGGCCCCTACCTTGTAAGCATTGGTTTCCAGTTCACTTTCTTGCTCTTCAGCTCTTTCTGGAACGCTCATTTGGTTACCCATTGCTCCTGTGCTAGAGAAAGAAAGAGATGGGGGAGAGAAAGAAATTAAACCAAAACCAAACCAAAGTCTCACCCTTCTACCTGCTGCAGCTTGCTCATGGATGTTGCCACAAGTCCAGCGAGAGCAGGTCTCTTATTGATTTGGGGAATGAGGGAAATTTTTGGACGCTCGTGTGCAACAGAATGAAAGTCAAATAAACGCAGCTCTTGTTTTCAATTGCATTTCATTTCTGGGGGAAAAATACTTAACACCAAGAAAAGTGCACTGAGGGTAAAAGACGTCCTCTTCTACTCTTAGGATTCCCAGCTATTCCATCCAGGAGACTTTAGGAAAATGTAATGTTTGTGTCTCTCCTTGGTATGTTTCGGGCACCTCCAGGGCAGGCTGAGTCTGCCTCCTCCGACTTTTTAATCTCCTATTTCTAAAATCGTGTCTGCACTTATTAGGAGCTCAGGAACTATTTGTGAGTTGGCCAGAGGTAAGAACCATTTACGAATGTCTCCTGTGTCAGACAGTGACCCAGGCGCATACCTATGTCATCACAGGACCCTCTCAGAACCTTGGGAGGTCATGGTGGCGATAGTGACCCATTGGCCTGATCAGGATTCCAAGCATGGTTTCCAAGTGCTTGGCCCACACGGGCTCATCCCACCCCACAGTGCCTCTGAGATCTGGTAAGCAGGCAGATAACAGGCAAATGGACAATGATCCCAATAAATACCTGAGATGCAGGTATTGCCACCATCTCATTCTTGACTTGAGGAAACCAAAGCTTAAGGAGGTTAAATTGCCTCCCATAGTTAATGGGGTAGAGGCAAGACAAGACTGTCTGCTCCAGAAGATTCCACATGTTATTAGCTCCCCATGTAAAGGGAGAATTGAAGGACACAGAGCCACAGTGTGGCTCAGTGGGCTTGGACCCCACGTAGTCTGATCCTAGAGCTAGGGCCTTTCACCCACTCCAAAGACTTGGCATCTCACGACCCACGTTCCTTTTCAAGCATATAACAATTCCAATCAGCTGTTCTCCAAAGTCCTGGTCACTGGCTCATGTGCTCCAGTGGCATGGAATAGAATAGAACAGAAACTGGGAATTTGGGGTTTTGGCTGAAAATGGTCAACGTGTCTACAAGGATTCCTATGGACTTTTTGTGAATTTTTAGTTTCTGGTAATAGATGTGTCCAATAATCAGAAATTAGGGAGGCTACAAAAGGGCTTTGGACCCCACCTGCTCTCTCAGGGGAATTCGGGACTTAATCACATCTAGGGATTTTCGGTGTGTTCCAATCATATCAGATGAGCACTGCTAAAACCTCCAGCACACTTGTTATTTTGCAATAGTTTCCATTTATAAGTTCCATGGTGGGCAGAGTTACAACGGACCACCCCTTCTATCTATAGATGGGACATTGTGAATATAAAACTGAATCCTCAAGACCATGATCAGTAAACAACAGCTGTGGCCAAAGTCAGCTGTCCCTGTACTGCCCGTGAGCTAAGGCTGGCCTTTACGTTTATAAATGTGAAGTCAGATTAAGAATCATGACGTGCGATACACAAACGTTATATGAAAGTTGAAATTCAGTACCCATAAATAAAGGTTATTGGAAGACAGCCATGCCCGTGTATTTATGCATTATCTAGGATGTTTTTATGCCTCAGTGGCAGAGTCTAGAAGTCGTGGTAGAAAACGTGGTCTGCACAGCCTAATATGCTTGCTGTTTGGCCCTCTCTGGAAAGTGTACTGACCCTGCTCAGGATTGTCCGTGGTGACTGAGACATCTGAGAGATTAAGGGCTGCCTCTAGGAAGACTGGCAAGGACTTTTTTTTTTTAAGGAGAGAAGGACAGTGAGGAGGGGGAAAAGAGAGAGAGGAAGAGAGAGAGAATAAATTTTTATTGAGTTTTTCACATGGCTTTCGTTGCTCTGACACTTAGCTGTATACATGGGTGCTGGGGTTTGAACCCGTGTACTTGCGCATGCCGGGTAAGTGCCGTAACTGCCGAGCCACCGCTCCAGCCCAAGAATGGCCAGGATTTACACCCACTGCATAAATATAATGCCATGAAAACTCTAACAAGCATGGACACTGATGCAAAACTGACATCATTCGTGAGGCTCCCGGTTGCTAGGGCCATCCTTGGAGGAAAGCTAATGTTCTCGTGTAACAAATCAGACAGGCAGCAGAATCACCATTCCAAACTGCAGAGGAGGAGACCTTGGCAAATATACATAAACATGTGTGTGCACATACACACATACAAGAATGCATTTACACGTCTCCATTTAAATTTAACTTTCAACAAGTTTAAACATTATTTTTTTAACTAAGCTCCTATTAGTCTATTTGAGTTTGATCTTTTTGGGGGCAGCTTTCAATAAATGTTGGAGGCTGTGCCTGGGAGGAGGGAGATGTCTGCAGGTGGAAAAGAACTTTTCACCCCACAGAGTTGGGGTTATCGGATCCTGATCACCACGCCTCCTACGTGGCCTCTCCGCAACTTTGGGGCCAAGGGGACCGAAAGGAGGAGAATCCAGCAACATATCTGCAGGGTTCACCTGGAATCAGGAAATGCTCCTTCTCACCAGCTGTTGTAACCTGTGAAGCTGCTCCTGCTGAATTCCCTGGTTAAAGAGCAGGATTTATAGGGGACAAAAAGCAAATGGCTGCTGCCATCTACTGGCGGATAAGTGAATTTACCCCGCCTACCAGCCAGGTCCAAATGAGCTAGGAGGGCCAAGGGAGCAATTTGGTGACTGGTAATTAAGACCCCTGCTAACAGCTGGCAAGAGAATGGCAAGTCCTCTGATGCCCCAGAGATACTTTAACTAATGGAGCAGTAACCATCAGCACAGATGGCAGGCATGGACCCCCCTGCCCTGCGCCACCCCAAGCTGACTTCCCTTGTTCCCCTGGTGTGGTGCAGTGTGACTGAAGGATTGGGAAGTGGACTCTGGAGTTTGGGATGCTTGCTGACCACACACTAAAGAGTGACGCTGGGCGAGCTTCTGAGGCTCCCTGGGCCTCATTTTCCTCATCTATAATTCGGGGACAGTATTAGGCTCCATCTAAGTCAGTTAATACACAAATCTGCCCTGCGCAGGGCAAGTCCCATGCACGTGCTGGGCACGAACGGCACCGTCATTGTTTTATCGTCACTGTTTGCAGTCATCCCCCCCCTCCGCCAGGTCTCTGGTGGTGAGAAGCCCCTGAGGAATCTGGGGCTCGTTCTGGTTCCTGTGATGCTCTCACCCAAGTCAGGTTGGGGTCCTGGAATTTGTATTTTTAGCCAGTGCTGCAGAAAGTACTGGAACGGTGACTGAGCTTGTCCCGGAATGAGGACCTGCTGGGGTTACAGGATTTTCATGCTAAAGCCAGGATGACTTGGGCACTGCAAGAGCCCCCAGGACTCTGAGGCAGGGACTCTTTATGCCCGTTATGCAGATGGGAAAGCTGAGGCAGAAGACAGCTCGGACAATCATTCCTATCTGTGGTGAAGTTTTCTCCAGTCCTCACCCGAATGAGAAAAACCAGATACGGAGTTTTTCCAAATGAACTTATCCAATCAAAGGAGCTGGCTTTTTTTGTTGTTGTTGTTTTGTTTTTAAGAAAGCAAGTTTAAGTGTGCTGTTAAAAGCCTGTTCTTCGTGGACCAACGTTGCTTTACAATCTGATTTCACATTAAGCCCTGTAAGTTACCTTCGGCAGGGTTTTGTTTTTGAGATTAGATCCTCACCGCCTTGCAAGTGGGGGCTAAGGCTACTGCTGGGGTTCAGGGGAGAAGGGCTCTTGGTGTCTCCCTCCTGCCTGTGGTCTTGGGGTCAGGCTTCAGACTTGAGTGCAGGGAATCACCTGCGTGTGGAGTTTTGAGACCTCTGTGTTCAGGCCTCAGAGTCTTCAGCCTGGGGTCCTGCGCTACTGATTTTCAAGCTGCTGAGCTGATTTCTCTGGGTGATCGCTGCTGCCATGGGCAAGCATCCTCCTGGGCTAGAGGTCCTTCCCCAGTGTTGCCTACCCTCACACAGGGAGTCAGACCCAGAGATTCTCAGCTGGAACAATGGCCTTGGCCTTCAAGGCAACAAATTGCAGCCAGCTAGGGTCCTTAAAACATCCACTCCCTTCTAGTGCACTGGGTTGCTGGCCACCGTCTTGTCAACCTGTAAATCCCTGCTTCCAGCTTCCCTTACCCAGAGTGGGTGTGTGGGTCATGTCTGCTTCTAGACCGCTCCCCTTCCAGCTGGTGGTTCAGAAGTGAGAAGTGGGCCCCTCAGGATGAAGTGGGGCTTCCTGAGTCCAGCCAAGCCATCACACTCCTCTCCTTCTCCGGCAGAGAATGAACACTGGAGTGAGACAGGCCTCCACCACGTCACTGAGTCTTGAGCTCTGGCAGGGTCCCTGAGCCCTCTGATCACATCTTCTTTGTGTAGGTGTGGAAACGGCAGTCTCCATGGTGATGACAGTAGTAGGCACGCTCGGCTGTTTGCCAGGCATGTGCAGTTCTGACTGCAGCTTGGCTTCCCTGCTTCCTCCTGGAAACCCTCTGGGCTACTGTTACTTTCCAGAAAAAAATTTTTTTGCCCCCAATTTTCTGATGAGAAATTGAGGCAGAAAGGTTTCATTGTCCTCATACATCATGACATTTTAGGGAGGATTAGAAGGGACAGGCATGGGCCCAACCCCATTGACTGCATTTGGAGGTAACCTATTAGCAGTCAATCAAGGTGAAGTGAAGTTGGGGGGCAGTCCCCCAACAGGATTAGTGTCCCTAGGAGATGAGATCCCTTTGTTGTCTCATCTTTGCCACGGGAAGACACGGCTATCCCAAGTCAGGAAGGGGCCTCTGGCCAGAACCAATTGCCCCAACCCTCGACCTGGACTTGTAGCCTGCGGGACTTTGAGAGAGCAAATGCCTGTGTTCATGCTGCTCCTCGGCCCTCCACACCTGTGGTATTTTTGTTACTGCGGCACAAATAGCCTAACACTAACCATCTGCTAGTAAGGGGGAGAATCAAGACCTAAACCCTGAGGAATCTGGGCCCAGACTTTTAACTTCACTTTGATACTTTCTCCTGTTCCTCCTGCATGCAAATTATGCTAAAACAAATAATAAATATGTACATATAATACAGTAGATTTAGCAAACTATGCTCAAACAAATAATAAATATTTACATGTAATACAGTAGAACAAAGGATATAAAGTATTTATGGCATATCAATTTTTTGTGATAAGGAAATCATACCTAATCAAGGAGGGTGGTATGATCTGAAGTGAGGAACGCAAAATCAAAAGCTCCCCGGTCATTGTCAGGGCATGGCAGGAGACAGATGTGTATATGTTAGCTATCGCTAATCGCATTTATATCTCTTGGTGGCAGTATGAACTCATGATCACCTGCCACTCTGGAAGTCACCTGGAGGGGATTCCTCTGTCCCCTCAAGCCAGCCCTGCAGAAAGATCTTTTCTAAAAGTCCCTCAGCAGCACAGCTAGGTGGCTGTCATGGAAGGGGGAGGTCCTTGAAGGGTGGAATGGTGACAGAATGAGTCACCAAGCAAACAGGAAACACCTTCAATCAACGCCTGGAATGGAATGTAGGTTGGCGCAGGGCCTCCCAGCTGAGGCCAGGCCAGCTTGCCAGGCTGGTGCACCCAGCCGATCCAGCCCCAGGCCCTGGGCCAGGCCCTGCGTCCTGCATGTCGCCCTGGGAGCCCAGCACAGTGCCAGGAACATGGTGGCAATTAGCAGGGGCCATGTGCATAGGTGCAGAGGACTGAAATGCAGCCCTCACTGGAGCCCCAGCCCTGGGCCCTGAGTGGGACATCCTGAGCCCAGGAGGGGGCACTTTCACAAGTCTGCTGGTGTCCTGGGAACACACTGCTGTTGGAACCCTGTGCTTGCATAGAGGAGGAGCCAAGGAAGCGTAGCGCATCTCTTTCTCAGCATTGCACCCGGCATCTTTAAGTGAGTTGTGACAGTGGCCAGCAGTAACTGAAGGCTGGCCACGGGCTGGGTGGGGCCGGGACCAGTGCAGCAGGGCATGCTACCTCGCAGTGGGCGCCAGCCTGTGCTTGCTCCTGGCCTTCCCTGGCTGCACCCATGTGGGGCCGGGCACACTGGTCAGGGTCTCCTTTCCCCCTACAGGAGCCGCCAGCCCCGGTTCCACAGACGAAGAAGCTGCAGTCATGGAGGGCGGCACCTTACTTGTCCTGCTTGTGCGCAGGAGTCCCAGAGCAACAACCAGAAAGCCACCCAGAGGCAGGTCCCTGGGACTCAGGCACAGACCCTTCCCCACCCACAGCGCAGCAGCTGGCAGTGTCAGTGTGACAGTGAACAGGAAGTCACCCCCCCAGCCTCTGCAGCACTCTCCTGGTGCTCTCTAGTCATACAGCAACCGGGATGGAGGGGTCACAGGTGTGCTCCTTTCCCAAAGCACAGGCCCTTTTTCTAAAAAGGAAGTGCTCCTGGGGCCTCAGAACTCTTTAGGAAAAATAATCCTCTGCAGTTTGGGACGTTGGTTTGTCCCCTGCAGTCTGCCTTCATTTGGAAACCACATTAGCATGTGCCTGTCTTATCTTCTCGTTAGGGAGAAAGCATGGTGTGTGTACACCTCAGGGCTGAGATCAGGGCCGGCAGCGCCCAGAGCTTCGGTCATCAGAGGGAGCTATTTTAACACAGCTGTTAGGAATCCAAGTTGGTGCAGGCTTGGATCTGATTTTCCCAAAGGTGTCGAGATCCTGTTCATCAACAACGGCTTGACGTGAGAGTCCATCTTGATGGCAGGGTTTCTTGGTGGCCCTGCTATTTGCCCATTTGCTCTCTCTCCCCACCACACTGACTGGGTCCCACCACTTCCTGTCTGTGAGAGCCTGGAACGGGTTCCTGCACACTCCCCACCCTGCCTGCCTCTCCTGATTATGAAATAGAGCCGAGGTGACAGCAAGAACAGAAGCTGGGAAGCTGCGGCTGAAGTCACTAAGCATAGGCGACCTGCCATGAGTCCTCTTGGTTCTTTGATGTCACAGCTAGTATTATGCCCATAGCACAGATGAGGAAACAGAGTTCCGAGGGCTGCAGGGATCTGCCCCAGGCACCTGGCCAGGCTGTGGTGGGGCTGGGCCTCCAGGGCGGCCAGGTTCCCCTCTAGGGCTCTTCCAGGCAGGGCAGTGGCTCAGAGGCTGATGCAAACACCCCAGATCATGCAGCTGGGGTTCGAATCCAGCTCCTGCCTCACAGTGTGGTCTTGAATGCAATTAAGATAATTTGCAAAAACAGCCAGATGGACAGAAGACACTTAGGTCCTTTCCGTCTCCCCTGGTTCTTTAGACAGGTGCAGACTCAAAATCTGCTCCATTCCGGGGAGGGGGGTTGTTCCAGCCCTGACAGTGGCCCCCAATTGTGCAGCATTCCCTTGCGACTGCTGCCTTCCCCCTGTGTCTAGCAGTGACCCTCAGTGGTCCAGTGCAGACAGGAGCTGTTCTGCCACCAAGTGCCCACCACTGCTCACACTGCCACTGAATCCTTGTAAAACTCAAACTTCAGGAAGAGCTACCTGTGAGTCCACTTCACAGGCGGCAAAACCACGCACTCAGATACATACTCAAGACGCACAGTAAATAAGCGCAGAGCAGGGGTCAAAATCAATGCTCCGGCCCCCAGCCTCTACATCCACGACCCTCCACAAGCGACCCACCCTCCCGGTGCTCCCAGGCTCTGAGAAGTGGTCACCTGCTGGACCCCCGGGTGGAGTACCTTCAGTCTGCAGATGTCCCCGGGAGCTGCTCTCTGGGTCTTGTGTCTCCGGCTACTGCTGCCCAATACCAGGCCAGCAGTGGAGCCCTTTGCTTCCTTGTCTGCGGGGCCGGCTGAATACACAGAGCAGGGCAAACACACACCTGGGTGGAGCCCTCCCTTCCCCTCGGGCCTGTACAGGCGGGCGCGCTTCCTGGACTCTCCAGGAGCAGCAGGGCCCCTGAATTATCTCCTGGGAATGCATCTTGTCCGGAGCCCCTTACCTCCACGCTGCCCAGGTGCTTGGGTAGCTCATTCCTTCTCCCAGCGACTGTGGGTCTTGGTTAGAGCAGGGTGAGCGATTGCAGTTCTATGCTTTCCAGAACACCCCCTGCACCACACCCTGACCCCTGCCTGGAAGGAGAGAGCGTCCCGCTGCACCCAGAGATCCTTGTCCCTGGAGGGCTTTGACTCCTGAGAGCCAGTGACCCACATGTGACGTTTGGAAGGCAGATCAGGGCATTGGAAAGGGTGTTCTTTTCCCCTGCAGGCCAGAAGTTCAAGAAAGGCTACTTAATTCATTTAATTTTAGCAAGGATGTTTATGAAAGAGTCTTTCGAGTACACGTAGAGCACAATATAACAGCATAAACTAAAATATAGCAAAAGGCGCCAGGTGTGGTGGGCTTGCCTGCAATCCCAGCTACTCAGAAGGCTGAGGTGGGAGGATGGAAAGTCTGAGGCCAGCCTGGGTGGCTTAGTGAGACCCTGACTCAAAATAAAAAAGTCAAATGTGCCGGGGGTGTGGCTCAGTGGTAGAGTGGCCCTGGCTTTAATCCCCAATACCACATGCATATAAAGTGAAAGAAAGAGAAGCCAGGAGGGGGCACCCAATGGGAAGAGGATCAAAAATAAATTGCATGTTGGGGTTGGAGCAGTGGCTCAGTGGTGGAGGGCTTGCTTAGCGTACATGAGGACCTCAGCTTGAACCCCAGCACCAAATACACAACTAAAGTGTCAGAAAAGACAAAAAACAGATGAAAAAACTAAATAAAATGGACTTTCTTTTTTTAAAAAATAAAAATAAAAAAATAAGTTGCATGTTGATTCACAGACTTGCTCTGGAGGGTGCACAAGCGTGACTCGAGCTTCCTACTATCCAAAGCAAAAGGAAAACATCATAAGTTACACTGCTCAGGGGTTTTGGGAAAACATCTGAGAGATGCGCAAACTAATAATTACAGTGGCTTTAGCAACATGCTCAGCCCAGCCCTCACCTTAGGACACAGCAACATCGGGCTACAGATAGACTGGGGCTTGGAGAGAGAGTCGGGGAGGCCAGGCCTCCACCCTCCCTGGGCACAGTGTCATGGAACACCAACACAGAATCACCGAACAAGATCCTCATGGTGAAGGAAGAGCCCAGGCAGCCGAGGGGGACACAGAACAAGCCAGGGAAGGCATCTTTCAGAAAGTGACATTAAGGAACAGAATACTATCTCAAGGGCATCTGCAGTGAGGATGAGGCACCATAATTAGAGCTGTAAATGTGACTCCAGCCCAATGTTGTGTCCTCAAAGCTGGAACGCAATGAACCCAATTATTAGGTAGCTGCAGTGTACACACATACTGTGCCAGCATAAGCCTCAGAGGCAGCCGGGCCTGCAGGTTCAGGAGCTGGGCCTGGCCCTGGGCTCAGACAGAGAAGGGCTGAGATTCTGATTCTTACAGACCAGCTGCATGATTCTGCGAAGTTGCATTAATGCCCAGGTCTCCGTCAGCCCCCAGGACCATGAGTTCCTTTGTGTTTGTTTTATATCTGTTTTTATGTCCCTGACTTACTATAACCTTTGCATGGTGATCTGTCAAGGTCTCCATGTCCCTGGCCTTTCATTCTCAAGTTATACATGACAAAAGTTGTCAGGTGGGTGGCATGTTACTCTCTGCAAGCTTTGATGTGTCCATCTATCCATTCATGCACCCATCCATCCATCCATGCAAACTTCCATCCACCTGTCCATCCATGCAACCATCCATCCATCCACACATCCATGCATGCAACCTTCCATACACCCATCCATCCATCCATCCATCCATGAAACCTTCCATCCCCCTATCCATCCAAGCAACCTTCCATCCATGCATCCATCCATGCATCCATCCATGCATCCATCCATGCATCCATCCATGCAACCTTCCATCCACTATCCATCCATGCAAACTTCCATCCACCTTTTCATCCATGCAGCCTGCCATCCATCCATCCATGCATCCATCCATACACCCATGCATCCATTCATCCATCCATCCACCCATCCACCCAACCATCCATGAAACCTTCCACCCCCCATCCATCCAAGCAACCTTCCATGCATCCATGCATGCATCCATCCATGTATGCATCCATGCATCCATCCACTCAACCATCCATCCATCTCACTTATGTCTACATTGGAATTTTCTTGCACTCACTGTCTGGAAGAATATGAGGTTTAGTGATATGAGTGATCAGACAGTTATGGAAAACCTTCCAGGCAGGACTCTTAACCGTGCGTCGGCAGATCGCAAACCATCACTGGGTAGCGTCTGCAGGAGTTGGAGCAGTGGTGGAGGATGGGCAGGCTACTCACTGTGTAGGAGTCAGTGCGAAACCAAAATGACAAGCCCTTCTCCTCAACCCAGGGAAGGTTCTGCTGACAGATTTAAGGCACAGCTTTCCCCTTTCTTCCAAGTTCTTGCCCAATCCACTTGTCATGTATTTGTTATCCAAAGCCATTCCAAGTACAGAAAAAATATAAATTTAAATTATCAGTGTGAATTTTACCATCTGTCTTTCCCTGGGCTGGGATGTAGCTCAGTGGCAAAGCGCTTGCACAGCATTCACAACGTCCTGGGTTCGACCCCCAGTTCCAAAAAACAAAAACAAAAACAAATAATAAACCATTTGTCCTTCCCTTGTGCTGGTGTGAAATGCCACCAGCTCCCGTGCAGATTCACCACAACCACAACACACACACCAAAGCTGGCACACGTTTGTGCATTTCCCTCTTACAGCACAGTATATGCTGTCCACCTTGGGCTTTCTGGTGAGTAGGGGGCCCCGGGTGGAGGCAGCCTCTGGGTTCTCCTTCCGTCTTTCCAAGTGCAGTTGTCAGCAGAAGTGGGTGCTATACCAGGGAGGCAGCGTGAGAGAGGAAGGATGGGCACAGAGAGGGTGGTGGTTCCTGGGGAGCATTGCCCACGTCAGTGTTGGGGCAATTTCTGATCTGCGTGGGAGCATGGACCCTCTGGCCTGTGTACTGGTGTCATCATGAATGTGGGTGGGTGGCAGGGGATGGGACCCGCATGCAGCCCACATCTCATGCACACATCCATCATCCCGTCAGATGCACCTACACCACCCAAGTTCAAAGGGAGCACTGTTAAGTTCATGATGGTGACTGCAGAGTGGTCAGCCAAGACTGCGGCCCTGGCCTTGGGCAGCAGCCGGTCTTCAGACGTGCAGACACTTTGGGAGAAGGCGCCTCCTCGTGTGGCCTCGACACCTGCTGGGGGTGTTCCCCATCACGCCCGCCTCGGTTCACCTCTTAATCTTCTCTCCTTACCATCTCCACCCTTCTTCAAATATTGACCAAGTCATGAAGTTGACAGCGACGGCTATAAAGCTGCTTTCCTGGGAATTTGGTTGGTGTTGTTGGCTGCATGGAAGAATCATTGGAATTCTGAAGTCTCCCCAGTGGGCTTTCCCAGGCCTGTCCCTGGCCAGCTCAGCTTACATTCCAGTCTCTTCCACTCAGCCCTTGGGCCCTTGCTCACTGAGCCAGAGGGGGCACCACCCTGACTTTACAGTCTGGTCAGCATAGTGACCTTTGGATCATAGTCAGACACTTGCTGGGTCAGGACGCCCAGCCTGCTCCGGCTGAGATAGTAAGCCTCACCTGCACCTTTGTCTTTTTCGTCTGCTATCACTTGGCATTTTCTCAGACTGCTTTCCTGCACTGTATGCGATGTGCTCCTTATTATAATCCTATGTCTAAATATCTATTTGAATGAGGTTGAAACAAAAGTCTCTACTCAAACTGTGGGCTAATGTGAGAATCGGTTTCTCGAGGCTAAACCCAGGGCTCAGTCTTGGGTAGGAAACCAGGGTCTAGTCATGCAGCCCGAAAAAGAATTCTGGCTTCAGTAGCAGATTAGCTGTGTGACCTTGGGCAGTTTGCTTGCCCTGTCTGTGCTTTGGTTTTAATTTGTATAAAATGGTATATCGGCCGTAGCCCAACCACAGAGCTGCTGTGGGTATTAAGTGAGATAATTCACAGAAAATGCTTGATGTGGTGCCTGGTACACAGAATGAGTCATAAGAGTCACAGCTGCAAAGGGGTAGCGTTGGGATTGCAGCGTGAGCCATCTGGTTTCAGAAGCACACTTTCAGTGTGCATGTATAAAAATATCTACAACATGTGCAGGCACGCGTGAGCAAACGCACACAAATGACGGAAGGAAAACGAAATGTGGACGCCATGAGCAGACTGCTTGGAGTGTCCACGACTGGTCGTGCTCATCTGTTTGAGCTCTCTGAGCTTTGCATCATATGTCTAATATCTCATGAAGGACCTTGGTCGCGTCCTTACACCCCAGGGAGATGGCCCAACCCTGCAGCTCTCGCTGGGCTGTGAGAAAATCATGCCAGCAGCTTAGGCCCGTGGGTTGAGAGTGGCGTCTCATCCTCTCTCCACCTGCCCTGGAGAGAGCCATTTAGATTAGACCTGGCACATTGCTGTCCCCCACCCATGCGGCCTAGGAGGGCAGAGTGGCAGGGTGCCTCTGCACAGCCTGGCTGAGCTTTGAGCAGCTGAGTGACAGCGATGGTCACCCAGCATTAAACACGTACTTAACTCCAAGCCACGTGAACTTCAAGGCCACCAAGTGGTCAATTTTATGTCACGCCTATCACAATACAAGGTGCCCCATTCGATCTGAATTTCTGATAAAATAATGAAGACTTTTTTTCAGTGTCCAAATTCTGCATCAGAGCAGCCTGTGTCCCAGCCCTGTGCTCTTTCGATGTGTAGCTTAATCATGTAGGTGATTCTCGAGTGTCAGGGTAGAGTCTCTCATATGAGGGCTCAGCTGGAAATCAGGCACGGCCCATGTCTTCAAAGAGAGGGTGTGGACAGGCTAGCAGGTGACAGTCATAGCCTGCAGTCCAGGCAAGAGAGGGAGGGAAGCCAAACTGAAAGGCAGTGGGTGGGGAGGAGGAATAGTGGAGCGACCTTTGGAGGGAGAACTGAGAAGGCATGCACCAGAGAGAGAGAGAGAGGGAGGGAGGGAGAGAGAGAGAGAGAGGGAGAGAGAGAGGGAGAGAGAGTGTCTTATGAGATTTCTAACCTGGAAGGGCCAGCCAGGAAAGATGCAGCCACCTCCTCTCTGCACAGGGGGGAACACCATAGAGTTGCCTCACATCATCGTTGTGACGATTGGATTAGGTCACATGGGCAAAGCACTTAGAGCAGGCTTCACGTGTGCACATGTCCGACACCATGTGGTTTGGAATCTCTTTCATTTGGGGTTCTGGGTTGGAAAAGAAAATGCCTTGTGTCAGAGAAAGGAGATCTCGACCTCCTGGGTCCCAACTTAGATTTGGTGACAGGTAAAGGAACTCTGCTAAGTGAACATACCTGAGATTGTGAGGCCAGTTTGCAGGGCAAGTCTCTCCACCTGCCTTTGTGCGGGCTCTGCAGGGGAGAGGCCCACAGTGGGGACAGCTCAGGCCTTGAAGAAGGATCTGATATGGGGCACCGTTGGGACGGGGCAGAGAATCTATTTTCTGCCATTTTCCCAACTGGTCCCAAGACTTCATTTTGGAGAGCGCAGGATAAAATACACCTGTATAAATATTGCAATGTGGTCTGTGTACTCTGCTCCAGCCAGACTCATTAGAAAGCTGTTTTCGATTAGAAGCATCTGCAAATACTTCTTCAAATGCAGTTGGAAATATGGTCTGATGAGGTGCTAATAACGCTCCCTCTTCACGTGAATTCTCAGAATGTTTTTATTCTGTGACGAATAGGATAAGAGGCAGAAAATACGAACTCCTCCTGTTTGCAGGAAGATGCAGAAAGTCCCTTCCCAGCAATGACAGCCACCAACAGGCAAGGGGCAGAAGCCTTCTGGAGAGTTCTTTATGCGGAAGCTTCTGCAGTAAAGGTCACTGCATCCGCGTGGCCCTGTGGGCGTGAGAGGCTCTACCCCAGTGGTGTCCTGTCTTGCAAGACATGCCGGCATTTCAACGTCAGATCCAAGATGTTTTTCAAAGCACCCTTTCTGCGGTTTCCTACCCCTTCCTGGTCACTTGGCTTGAATCTGTAGGAAAAGTCTTCCACTTCCCCAGGATACAGCCTGGGAGAGCAGAGAGGGAGCTTTCGTGAGCAATGGTGGATGCGTCTCCCAACCGGAGGAGCAATGACAGAGCATGGCTGTCTCTGTGGGGCTGAAGAGTGTCTATGTCACCCTGATCCTGAGTGATTGCGTGCGAAGAGAGGTGACATTGATAGAGAGTACTCAGGAAGTCACTTCTCAGAGTCTCCAGGGCCAGATGGACGAGGCTCCCATGTCAACTGACCAGTTGGGGTGCTGGGGTGCTCCCTGGTCACCCTCCAGGGCAGAGTGATTGTTCCCAGTATCCAGAACTGTTGGTTGTGGGGGTCTGGCTCCAGGAACACACCATGAGCCTGAGAGAGCTGGGGACTTCCCTCTAGTTCACGTCCTTTCCCGACCCCCGATTACTGGTTAATGCAGAGATACAAGACTCAGGTCCCTTGCTGCAATAGGATGACACTGAAGGGTGGAGGGCTCTTGAGCTCCCTGTGGGGCTGGCGGTGGCCTCAGGGAAGTGACCACAGCCACCCTGTGTCTCTGCATTCACTGCTTCCCCCACTCTTGGCAGGGCTGGTTTCCTGAATGACCCCCTACCAGTCTCCGTCTCAGAGTCCCCCTCTCACGGAACCAGTCTACAACAGTCTTAGGAAAGGTTTTCCATTGTTTTTTGGAAATAGACAACCAAAAATCTTATCTGAACACATAGCAACACAAAATTATGGTCACCCTCCCATCTGTGCTGGGCGACATCCCTGGAGCTCCACACTTTCTGTTTCTACTTTTAAATCCATGAATTATGATTATGCATATAGTGGGATCCATGGTTCCTCATTCCCGTGTGCACAGAGCATAATTTGATCAATCTCCTTGGCTGGAACCTTCCATCCCTCTCCCCCACCCACTGGCTCTATCCTGCGGATGGAGCTGCTATTGCTGTTGTTTTAATGAGTGCATTATAATTGTATATAAAAGCGGGGCTCATGTGGGTACATTCCTCCATGGACGTAGCATAATTTGGTAGATCTCAATCCCCATGCCCTCGCCATGCCCTCCTAGTCTCCCTTGCTCTTCCCCTCTCCCTCTACCCTACTGGTTTCCCTTCTGTTTTCCTGAGATATCCTTTTTTCATTCCTTTTTTAAAAATGTCTCTCCCTTTAGCTTCCACATGCAAGAAGAAACATTTGAGCCTGGCTCTGTGAGCCTGGGCCATTTATTTCTCGTGATGCTCTCGCCTCCACGTGCGTCCATTTATCAGCAATGCCACAATTTCATCCTTCTCATGCGTGCGTAAACTCCGCTGTGTGTTTCACACTTTCTTTCTCATTTGTCTGTCAACATAACTGGGCCAGGCTGGAGCGGTGGCTCAGCGGTTTCAGCGCTTGCCTGGCAAGCACGAGGACCCAGGTTCAAACCCCAGCATCACGTACCCAACTGAGTGTTGGAGCAACTAAGACCATGTGAAAAACTCAATAAAGTTGTTTCTCTCTTTCTCTGTCTCTCTCACTGTCCCTCTCTCTTTAAAAAACAAAAACAAAAACAAAATCCATAACTGGGCCGTTGTGGTTTGCGCTGCTATAAACACCGCTGTGCATACATCGTGGTGGTCACAGTTCTTTTGGGTGAATACCAAGGGGTGGTGTGGCTGGGTCGTAGAGTGTTTCCACTCCTGGTCTTTTGAGGAAACTCCACACTGATTTCCAAAGTGGTTGCACTAATTTGCAGTCCTGCCAACAATGTATAGATGCACCTTTCCTGCACATCCTTGCCAGTGATGATTGATATTTGTATTCATGATAACTGCCGTTCTGATTGACGTGAAATGAAATCTCAGTGCCGTTCTGATTTGCATTTCCCTGATTTGGAGCTTTCTTGTGAGTAGTGATGCTTGTGGGGTGGTCCAGGGGTCCCTGCATGCCTTTGGGGGCTGGTGAGGTGGAGCAATCCTCATGATCGCTCTTCGGGATTACCAGCCTTTCCCGCCTGTTCTCTCACAGCAAAGAGAACTTCAGATTCCACATGGCAGGGACCTTGAGCTTGTCAGCTTTGGTGTAGCGTCATGGAAACCACCCACGCTTACTCAAAAAGTCCTTCCCCCTTTTCCAGGTACACACCTGGCTGAGGCTGGACCTCCTTCCCTTGCTAACTCAGAACTTGACATGGCGACAGACAGAAGGCAGTGCGGGGATGAAAACCCAGCTGCCTTCTGATAATGTGGACTTTCAAGAGATTTGCAAAGATGTAAGACTGTGCCACGTTTGGCCCTCTTGCCCTGCTTTGGGAAAAAAAATAGTTATATTGGAAAACCATTGGAAAAAGAGTTATGCTTCATAAAATATTATTTTCATTAACATCAAATGGGTTTCTTATTCTTTTAAAAGTGAATTTATAAATTGATATTTTAAAAATTCTCAGTTGTGTATTCCAGTATGGTAACTATCCACAGCTCTAACCTACAGAAACAAAAGCCATTTGGGTCCTCAGTAATTTCTTTCTTTCTTCTTTCTTTCTTTCTTTCTTTCTTTCTTTCTTTCTTTCTTTCTTTCTTTCTTTCTTTCTTTCAAGAGAGAAGGACAGTGAGAGAGAGAGACACAGAGAGAGAGAATCAGTTTTTATTGAGTTTTTCACATGACTTTCTTTGCTCTGATGCTTAATTGTGTACATGGGTGCTGGGGTTTGAACCCATGTACTTGCGCATGCTGGGCAAGCGCGGTAACTGCTGGGCCATCGCTCCAGCCCCCTCAGTAATTTCTAACAGTGTAAATAAAGGGCTCCAGAGAACAAAATTTTACAACTGCTTTTTTCCCCTCATTACAGAAAAATAGGTGTTCATTACACAACACACAGGAAGCAAAACTATGGTAACGATAGTGTGTCGTCCTGTCGCGGAGGAGCACTCCCTTTAATATTTCTTTCCTTCCATGTCAATATAAGACACAATTATTCATTCCAAAATACTGATTTTCTTTTTCTTTTTTTTAAAGAGAGAGAGACAGTGAGAGAGAAAGAGCAAATCAATTTTATTTAGTTTTTCATGTGACTTTTGATGCTTGGACTTGGCGCTGGGGTTCGGACCTGTGTACTCACACATGCCAGGCAAGCGCTGTAACTCCAGCCCCCCAAATGCTGTTTTAAAACCAGAACTTTTTTTTCCGCTGTGTGTGATGCTGAATAGGGGTTGGGAGTTCCTTTAAGCTCCCCAAATCAATGAACTACCTGGCCCTGTTGGATATTTGTCTTCTGCTGTCAAATGGCAGAGCTGGTCACGTCTGCAGCAATGTTCAGGAAGTAACTTCCTGGCTTCTTTCTCTTGGAAGATGTTACCATGTTGGGCCAAGAGGCCTCATGTTTTAGAGGCGTTGGGTGCACAGCCAAATTCCTCTCCAACCCATTGGCTTCCATGAGGCCAGAGCCAGGGTCCCTGTCGCTCATGTTTACGTTCTGTGCTTCCACCAATGGATGATGGGTGGATGGATGAAGGTGGGAGAAGAACAGTTTCTTTGTTCTCAGGTTAAAATTGGGTATTGCTAGTAAAAATAATATTTTGCATTTGTTTAATCCCCTCATTGGGATTCCTGTTGTAATTTAATTTTCTTGGTGACAATGTGGTTACGTGCTCATTGGATATTTGTCTCTATTTGGGCATTAACTGCCAAACCAATAGAGTCTCCATACCCATATTGCTTCATCTTCTGGGCCTTGGCCTCTGTACAGATCAGTTTTCATTACTGCACTAAGCCAGAGATAAAAATAAGGGGCAGGAAGGACCCAGATATTTGTGTTAACCTTCTATGATGTTGCTGGAGGAAAGAATGTTCTTTCAAACAAGGCATTAGTGGCTGATATTTAATAATTAGGGTGCCTCATATGAAAATTCAGAGTTCTAACTTTTCACTAAGAGTCGAAGGGTTTGGCAACGTTCCCCCATCACAATTGATTGGAAAAGGAATTGGCTGTCCTTGTAAGGGGCACTGTTTCCCAGTTCCACTTGGCTTCCAGCTCTCCCTGCTCCCTTGACCCCAGTCCCCATGTCAGCTACCCTTCATCCTCGCCCTTCCTGTATCCTCTTTTCTGGGGTAAATTTATAAACATCATCAATGATTTTCTTATAAAAATATGAAAAAACACTCCATGTCTCCGTGAAAATGCATTTGTCCTTATAAAACTATGTATGTGTCACACAGGATACATTTTTAATGTAGTACAATAATTATTCTGTTTAATATAAAGGTAGTATGTATGTGTGAAATACAATACAGGAAGAATGACTTTTTCTTTCAATACATTTCTATTATTATAATCTTTTTTTATTAAGAGTTGAAAAGTTTGGGGCTAGAGCAGTGGCTCAGAAGTTACGGTGCTTGCCTGGCATGCACAAGGACATGGATTCAAACCCCAGCACCATGTACACAACAAAGTGTCAGAGCAATGAAAGATTCTTGAAAAACTAAATAAAATTGATTCTCTATTTTATGCTAAGCATTTGATTGTAAACCATAGTTTTTCCCTACATTGCCCACACCCCATTCTCTTGATTCTTCTATATTATGCCCATAACAAATATAATTGACTTGTGTGTGTGTGTGTGTGAGACTGTGAATTTTACAGAATTAAATTATCACGTATATTTGACTTCTCAGGGTCATAAAGAGTATGCTTCATTGTTCATTGTTGATTGTCTCCTTAGGTCCCTCTCAATCTTCCCTCCCTCTCCCATCACCCTGCCTCTCCTTCCTCCCCTGCTACATGACTATGGTTCCCCTAGATTTTGTGTTGCTGCGCCTTTGGTGGGTCCAATACATGAGTATGACTACCTTTCACCCAAGCCTGGGTTTAGCTCCAGCCTCCACAAATGAGCAAAAACATTCGACCCTTGACTCTGGGTTTGGCTAACTTTGCTCAGCCTGATTTCTTCCATTGCCATCCATTTACCTTCAAAGGCCACAATATCATTGTTTCTAATAGCTGAGTAGAACTCCACTGAATACATATACCACAGCTTTTGGATCTATTCATTGAGTAAAGAGCATCTGGGTTGATTCCATAGTTTAGCTATTGTAAATTGAGCTGATATGAAAATTGATTTTGCTGTGTAACTGTAATGTACTGATTCTTCTTCCTCTGGGAAAATACCCAGCAGAGAAATAGATGGGTCGTATGGTGGATCCAGCTCTGATTTTTTGAGGAATCTCCACACCGCTTTCCAGTGTGGCTGTACCAGTCTGCGGTTCCGCCAACAGCGTGCTAGTGTTCCTATCTCCCTGCAACCCCTCCAGTATCTGTTACTGTTTATATTCTTCATCTTTGCCAGTTTGACTGGAGTGAGGTGAAATCTATTTTTTTTTAATTTAGAAAGAGGGGACAGAGAGAGAGGGAGAGAAGGAGCAAAGCAAATGAAAGTCATGTAACTTTCATTCTTCTGACACTTTTTTGCGTACGTGGTGCTGGGGTTTGAATTTGCGTACTCTCGCATGCCAGGTAAGCGCTGTAACCGCTGAGCCACTGCTCCTGCCCCATGAGGTGAAATCTTAATGTAATTTTGATTTGCATTTCTCTGATTACTAGTGGTTAGAACCCTTTCTCATGTTTTCATTGGCTTACTCAGTTTCCTCTATTGAGAAGTTTCTGTTTAGTTCTCTGGCTTAGTGATTGGATTGTTAGTGTTTTTGAATTGACGTTTTTTGAGCACTTTGTAAATTTTTGATATTTGTCCCCTTTTGGAGGACTCACAGGCCATAATCTCTCCCATTCTGTAGGTTGTCTCTTGGAATTTTTGACCAATTCCATGGCTGAGCAGAAGCTTTTTAGTTTAATGGCATACCACACATTGATTTTTTACTTTAATTCTTTCACTTTAGGAGTATTCTTGAGAAAGTCTTTTCCTACTCCCAAATGCTGGAGTATTGGTCCTAACGTTTCCTCTAGCAGTTGTATGGTAGCTGGTTTAATTCCTAGTTACTTGATCCATTTAGATTTGATTTTTATGCAAGGTGAGAGATAAGGATCTAATTTCCACTTCCTGCAAGAGGCTGTCCAGTTTGTCCAGCTCCACTTGTTGAATAGACTGTCTCCCCTCCATGTAATATTTTGACTCTCTTTGTCAAAGATAAGATGTTTAAAGATTTATGAGTTTGTCTCAGAGTCTTCCATTCTATTCCATTGGTCTTCCTTTCTATTTTGATACCAGGACCATGCTGTTTTTGTTACTACAGCTCCATAGTATAGTATTAGATATGGTATTGCAAAACCACCTGTTTCATCTTTCTTGCTTAGTTAAGTTTCAGCTGTTCTGGGTTTCATGTTGTTCCAAATGAATTTGAGAATTGCTTTTTCAACATCTGTTAAGAATGACATTGGTATCTTGATGGGGATTGCATTGAATCTATATAGTGCTTTTGGAAGAATGGCCATTTTAATTGTATTAATTCTGCCTAACCAAGAGCATGGAACATCTTTCCATCTTCTCAGGTCTTCTTTGATTTCTTTCCTCAATGTTTGGTAATTTTCATTGTAGAGGTCTTTTACTTCCCTTGTTAGATTAATTCCTAAGTATTTCATTTTATTTTTTGAGGATATAGTGAATGGGACTGATTTCCTGATTTCTTCTTCTGCCCTATTATTGTTAGTGTGAGGAAAGCTATTGATTTATGGGTATTGATCTTGTAGCCTGCCACTTTGCTAAATTTGTTTATAAGATTAAGGAGTTTTCCGGTGGAGTTTTCTAGATCTTCCAAATATAGGATCATGTCAACAGCAAACAGGGATAGTTTGACTTCTTCTCTTCCTCTTCTTATCCCTTTGATTTCTTTCTCCTGTTTGATTGCTCCAGCTAAGGTTTTGAGGACTGTATTGAATAAAAGTGGTGAGAGCGAGAAGCCTTTTCTTGTTCCTGAGTTTAGTGGAAATGCTATCAGCTTTTCTCCATTTAGTATTGTACTAGCTGAGGGTTTGGCATATATGGCCTTTACAAAGTTAAGATAAGGTCCTCTGATACCTATCTTTTCCAGAGTTTTGAGCATAAATGGGTGCTAGATTCTTATCGAAGGCCTTTTCTGCATCAATTTCGGATGGTTATATGATTTTTGTCCTTAATCCCATTTAAGTGATGAATCACATATATTGATTTGTGTGTGTTGAATCAGCCTTACATACCTGGAATGAAGCTCACTTGATTGTGAAGAATTGTCTTCTTGAATGTCGTTTGCTAGAACTTTATAAAGGATTTTTTGTATCAATGTTCATCAGGGATATTGGTGTGTAATTTTCTTTTTTTGATGTCTTTGTTGGGCTTTGGTATCAGAGATATGGTTGCCTCATAAAAAGTGTTTGGGAATGTTCACTCCTTTTTAATTTCTTGGAATAACTTTATAAGGAGAGCTGTTAGCTCCTCCTCAGAGGTGTGGTAAAACTTGATAGGGAATCCATGGGTCCTGGGCTTCTCTTCTTTGGAAGGCTTTTAATTGCTATATGGATTTCCGTGCTTGTTCCTGGGCCGTTTAGCATTTCAATATTATCCTGCGTCAATTTGGGGATGTGGTATGCGTGCAGAAATTTACCATGTCATCAGGTTATCTATTTACAGGGGTCTAGTTTTTCAAAATATGTTCTGATCACTGTTTGATTTTTGTAGGGTCAGGCGTGATCATTCCCCTTTCTTTGGAGATTTTATTGATTTGCCTCAATTCCCTCCTTCTTTTAGTGAGGTGAGCTAGGGGTCTATCAATTTCATTTTTTTTTCAAAGAACCAGCTCTTTGTTTCATCATTTCTTTTTATTTATTTACTTTTTTTACTCAATTTCATTGATTTCAGCTCTGATCTTGATTATTTCCTGTCTTCTGCTGGGTTTTGGCTTATATTGTTCTTCCTTTGGTAGGGATTTGAGATGGAGCATAAGCTTATTTATTTGAGATCTTTCTTGGTTTTTAGTGTAGACATTCAGTGCTATAAATTTTCCCCTTAAGAATGTTTTCAGGCTGTTCCAAAGGATTCAATATGTTGTGTCTTGTTCTCATTCTATTCCAAGAATGTCTTGATTTCTGCTCTCATGTCTTCTTGGATCCACTCTTCATTCAATATGGTATTGTTCAATCTCCATTTATATGTGTGTTTTGTGTTATGGTTTTTGCTGTAAATTGCTGGGATCATGGCATCATGGTCTGATAAGACACATGGAATGATATCTTTTTTATATTTTTCTGAGATTTCTTTTGTGAACTAGAATAAGTTCTATTTTGGAGGAGGATCCATGCACTGTTGAGAATAAGGTATATTTAGGGTGGAATATTCTATAGATGTCTGTTAAGTTCATTTGATTTATGGAGTTGTTTAGAGTGGTGATCTCTTTATTGTTTTTTTTTCTTTGACAATCTGTCACTTGGTGTTAGAGGGTTGTTAAAGTCCCCTGGTATTATTGTGTTGAGGTCCACAAGTGGTTTTATGTTGTGAAGCAATTTTTCCACATATTTGGGAGTACTTGTGTTTGGAAAGTATATATTCACTGTGGTTATATCTTCCTGTTGTATCGTTCCCTTTTTAGGATGTAGTGACCTTCTTTATTTCCTCTGATTAATTTACGTTTGAAATCTACTTTGTCAGATAAACGAATTGCAACTCCAGCTTGCTTTCTTGTGCTGTGCGTCTGATAGATTTTTTTCTGTCCTTCCACCCTCAATCTGTGGATGTCATTGGCTGTAAGGTAGGTCTTCTGTAAGCAGCATATTGTTGGATTTTATTTTTTGATCCAACCTGCTACTCTGTGTCTTTTGATTGGTGCATTGAGACCACTCATTCAGCGTGAGGGTACTTATGTGGTTGTGGTTCATAATCATTGTGATTTGTTAGTGAGTTCTGTGTTTTCTTGATTGTCTATTGATAGCGTGCACTTTTTTTTTCCTTCAGGGCTGAGGACTGAACACCGGGCCTTGTGCCTGCTAGGCAAGCACTCTGCCACCGAGCTAAATCCCCAACCCCTGATAGCATGCACTTTTATTGAATTTCCTCTGAGGGTTTTGTGGGAATGTTTGCTTGTTCTTCTATCTGGACTTTATCATTGGTTTGCCTCTGAATGTGACTTGGCATTCCTGTCTTGCCATTCTTAATATTCTTTCCTTGATATCCCTGTTATACATTTTTAATATGATGTCTCGGTGGACTTCTCATTTGATTAGGCCTATTGGGGGTCCTGTATGATTCCTGGATGAGCATTTCAGACTCCATTTTTTTTTTTTTAGAGAGAAGGACAGTGAGAGAGAAAGAGAGAGAGAGACAGAGAGAATAATTTTTTTACTGAATTTTTCACATGGCTTTAATTGCTCTAACACTTAGTTGTGTACGTGGGGGCTGGGGTTTGAACCCATGTACTTGCACATGCCAGGCAAGTGCTGTAACCACCGAGCTGCTGCTCAACACTTCAGACTCTATTTTGATATGGAAAAATTTTTCTTTAACTATTTCATTGAGAATGTTCATTATACCTTTCAGTTGTGTTTTGATTTCTTCCTGTGTACAAATCACTCTTAGATTATTTCTTCTTATTTCGTCCCAGACATTTTGTCGTGTTGTATGAGTTCTTTGTCCTCTTTTGTCATCTGTGCACTCAATCTTACTCAGCCTATGTTCATTGTCAGAAGTTCTTTCTTCCAGGATAGAGGTTGTGTTTTCTATGGAGGTTAGTCTATTATTAAATTCTTCCATCCTTGTTCTGATGTAATTGATAGAAGATTTTAGCTTCTTTACTTCCTTTTTCAGTATTTCCATTTCTTTGATAATAGTTTTTCACTTCTTGAGTTTTCTCACTTAGTCCCTTCATTAATTCTTTTAGTCCATTGCTCCTTTTATTAATGAGATTATTGATGATTATTTCTAGGTTTTCATTTCACTCCCTGTCTGTTCCTTGGCTGGGGAGTTATGGGCTTGAGGTGAGCCTTTTCTATTTTGATTCCTCATTTTGATAACCTCCAGGATGTGTGAGTAGAGTTTCCCTGTGGTGAGGGTGGGCAGGTCTGGAGGTGCTTCTTATTTGCAGGTCAAAGGGTCGGGTCAGACACCACCCCTCTGGCCACTTTCTTCCAGAAGTCTTCAGCCTTTCACCTCATTTGGCTGTATGTTATGTATCCAGGACCCAGAGCCTTGATTTCAAATCTGTTCAGAGTGTGTTGCAGCCTGCTGGTTTCTATGTGCACCACAACTGGGGGTGCTTTGGTAGATCCTTGTGTCTCATGTTCAGCCTGAATGGGGCCCCTGCACACAGTGAAAGGACCTGGGATCTTTGGCAGTGGGTATGGTCCAACGTATCTGGATCTGGCAGGAATGGGCTGCCTCTGGGTGTCTACATGCAGGGCGGTTGGGCAGTTTGGGACTGAAGGGTTACTGTGTCTGAAGGCGCTGGTCCTGAGGCCTAGCTAGTTCCCCAGCAAAGAGGCTGCTGGGGTTGGCTCTGGGTGGCTCCTAGGTGAGTGTGGCCTGGTGGCTGGGGGCCTGAGCTGAGGCCTCCATCTACACACAGAGGCCTGCTGAGGAGGCTCTGGTGGGGATCCTCAACCTATTATTATGATTTTAAACATAAAGTTTAAGTACATGCATAGGGAGCCAGGCCCTTTGGTTGGCAATCCAAGCCAGGTCTCCCTCATGTGTCCTGCACCTTCCTACCCCTGTGGACACTGGATCTTGTGGCTCCTGATAAGGCTGTCGACCCATGTCCATGCAGTTTCCAGAGCCCTTGTAGGCTGAAACTTGTGAGTGTGCTTGCTCCCATGGGATGTGATGCTCTAGTTTAGAAGATGCTCCTGAGGACTGTCACAGAAAAGGCAGAGAATCACTAACCTCCCTGCCCAACAGGCTAAAGCAGCAACTATGACTTAAAGCTGGCAAGCTTTTCCCAGGTGCATTTGAACGACATCAAGAACCCAGGGCTCTCTAATTTGTCCCTCTTGTTGCAGCTGCCCAAACTGTATTCCTTCGCTTGTAGTCTTTGCCACACCCACTGCCACCTAAGCCACACTTACACTTCTGTAATTTGGCTCACAATTTCATTTATGTATTTTAAAAAAGAAATCAGACATGGCTGCCATAGATGGACAAGTGGTCTTCTTTTCCCCAGATGAAAAGTAATATTAGTAGATAGCCCTGCAGCAAAGGTGGAGAACACACTGCGCTCCCGCCAGACTCTGCTGCCTGCCTACAAGCCACGTCCGAGGCCAGCCCATGCCAGCGAAAGATGCCAAAGGAATGCCGGCGTCAGACTAAGCTCTGTCTTCCACACAGTCAGAAACGTGAGTCGTAATTGAAGGCAGGTTCCCAAGGGATGGACTTTCTCCCCTTTCCTCTGGGGGTTCATTGTCATTCAGGGCTCATTCTGTGGACAGTATGGAGTCTCCTCTTCTGCTGTTGCTAAACATCTCAGGACTCATGAAGTGTCATTCCAGGGGCTGTTCATCATTTGTTAACTGAATGGACGATATCTGCATCCCAGTTTGGAACTCCCCCAAGCAGGGGCTGTGCAGCCTCTCCTCGATGACGTAATCACTACACTGCGCTACTCTTGCATCTCCACACGACTCCTCCAACTGCTAATGCTGTTTGCACTTCTCCTGCTCTCTATTTTATGAATGAAGAGATCGAGGCTTAGAGAAGTCCCCAAGAGACTAAGCTAAGTTTCCACAACCGGTAACCAACATATTTAAAACTGAAGACAGGGAGCTGGAGCGGTGGCTCAGTGTTTATGGTGCTTGCCTGGCATGAATGGGGACGTGGTTCCCAGCACCACACACACAACCAAGTGTCAGAGCAATGAGGGTCACATGTATAACTAAAGAAAATTGATTCTCTCTTTCTCTCTCTCACTGTCCCTCTTGCTCAACAAAAACAAAACAAAACAAAACAAAAATAATAACAATAACAACAACAACAAAGAGAAACTCAAGCCAGTATCTGACCTTACTTGGAACCGCTCAGTCATTGAGGTCTTGACCTTAATCAGAGCAGCTCAAAGTCACTGAGGTCTTGCCCCTCTGGCCCCTGCCCTCAGAACCTAAGAAACATTTGGGTACTTTCTTCTGGCAGGGAACTAGCATTGAATTACTGTTTCCTTCAATCAGGGGAAGTGTGGTTCCAACTCAGAACTGACCACAGATGTGATCTGCACTGAACTAAGTTTTCATCCAGAGGAAATCTGGTTAATTAGCAACTGGACCATCTTGACAAGAACAAGATTCCAAGAACAAGAGAATAAATAAGACAACTTGCATTCTGAATAAAGGGAAGTGTGGTTTGGGCCTTCTTCTCCAACAATAGGTTTACAGACCAATTACACTTGGAGAAGCCTGGGTTCCTTTGAATTCCAGAATAGGGAAGCTCCTGTTACTTCTTCATCAACTGCCTCCTAGATGCATCTGTCCATCTGTCCATCAATCCATTCGATCACCCCCTCAATCATCCATTCACCCACCTATCAGCCTATTCATTCAGGTACCCAAGCACCTAGGCACCCACCCACCCATTCATTTATCTATCCATCTATCCATCCATTTA
>PVKS010006767.1:58989-76578 GCA_004027875.1 Aplodontia rufa
CCACCCACCCACCCATAATCTACACATCCATTTACCACCCTCCTTTCTTCTTTCCCTCCAGCCTGTATTAGGTGATCATCAAGTGCCAGGCACTAAGTGCTAAAACTGAAAAAGAAAACAACGATAAAGGGTTTAGTTCCTGTCTGGCTCCCAGGGAGAAAGATTGTATATACCTGAGAAAACAAAAAGTTCAAATAGCAGGAAACCCAGGGGGGATCTGAGGCTGGGGAGGAGAGGCCTGACTGCGGCCTGGGTGGGAGGAAGTCTCCCAGAAAGACGCATCTTAGAAAGTGAGGGTGAAGAAGCAGTGGCCTTGGCCAGAGGAGGCCACAGGTCTGGTAGGGAAGGAAGGGCTCTTGCTGGTGCAGGGGGCTGCCCAAGGGGAGGCCGGGTGCCCACAGCACTGCTAGCGGCACAGTGCCCCAGCTGCAGGTTCTGGGGGGAGCCTCACCCCATCAACCCCTGGGTGTTCAGACGCTCACCGGAGCCTCCCTGCCTGGGGAGTTGGATTTTCTTTTGTTTGCATTCTGATGTTGGCTGATTCTTGGTCAATATTGTCCCAGTTTGTTTGGCACCAGGATTAACTCCAGGTCTTACTCAGATCAATTAACCTTTAGCACTCAGCCCTGTGTCTCCACCCGCCCTGGTGAACAGGAGCCCTCTCCTGGCCCAGGCTGTCTGCTGGTGCACTTTTAAGGCAGAGTAACGCCTGCAAAGGGTGTGGAAGCTCCGGGAAGTGTGAGATGAACCTAGTGCAGGGTTTGCCTTTTCAAGTCCTTGGCAGCCCAACCAAGGTCATTACCCATCTTCATCTTTTTTCTGGTGAGGCCAAGGGTTTGAAAACCAATCTGTTTCCTTCAACCCTTGCAAAGTGCACCTCAGAGCTTGGAGGCACTTACCATATCCATTTCTCTACCTGTAGCCCTGGGCATGATACAGTAGTCAACTCCTGGAATTTTTATGATGATTACAAAAGTAAATAAAGTATTCAGAACAGTTTTGGGCAGGAGTAAGCATAGAAATCTTACATACAACAATAGGAAGAGGTATGGGGCGATGGGTAAGAGTGAATGCGTGGCAGCTAGCCAGGCTTGGGGTCTAATGCCACCTCTTAGCTGTGCAGCCTTAGACCTGTTCCTTAACATCTCTGGTATTCCATTTGCTCTCTGCTGAAGTGGGGCGTGCATAGATCATCCCTTTCAGGACTGCGTGAGGTTGAGATGAGGAAATGCCTCATCTCAAAAGCTGCTGGCATGGATTTGGCATAAAACCCACGGCGGTTGGTTGCTCACTGCTGTTGTCTTTCCTCAACTTGTGACCCAATTCGGCTGGGCAAGATAAAGAACCACAGAATCAGACGTGGAAAGGCCGTGAGCCCAACTCCTCTGCATACCCGAGGGCCCCTGGGGTCGGAGAGTGCAGGGCAGAGCCCCTTTGCTGGCCTGGGCAGGTCCTGGAACACAGGGAGAAGCAGCTTCATTGCAGCATGTGGAGGCTGAGTACCCAAGGTGCCCAGAACTAGGTGACAAAGATAGCATTTGCGTCTGGCCACCTTTGGTCCACCCTGCCCTGGGGTGCGAGGACTTGCTTTTGAATCCTGGCTTTATTACCCATGGGTCCCAGGTCACTTTTGCTCCATGAGCCTCAAGTTCCTCATGAGTACAATGGGAGCGACCATGGCTGTGCCTAGGGCTCCTGCAAGGCTCCAGGGGGCAAGAGGTGGCCCTCCCGGGCCACAGTGAGAGCTGCATCCAGCTTTGCAAAAGTGACCCCAATGCATGCTGCTGGCACCCTGCAGAATGTTTCAGCAACCCTGTCCGTGTCCAGGAGAGGGGCTTCGAACAGCAGGACCTGCACCCCACCCTCCAGGTGGCACGCTCCTGGCCCAGGGTTTCCAGGGAATCCGGTGTTTGCCTGTTGAGCTGCTGAGTGTCCACTTTCACAAGAAGACACTGCCCTGTTGGAACAGCTGTTTAGGACACGGCCTGGTAAGGAGCTTCTCAAACAGCCACCGCCCTTGGCACCAGGGTGGCTTGGGACTCCTGATCACGCGTACTACCTAAAGGAAGGCACTGTGGTAGCTGGATCCTCCATCCGTTTTCTGCTCCTCAGGGTGTGGTGTTGGAGGTCAGCGAAGGAGTCCAGGACAGCCGTTCCATGGGCTATCAGTAAGGGTCGGAAGGAAACAGCACACACTTCCCAAGGAAGACCTGCTTCCCGAGAGGCTGATGACCAGGGTGCGGGTGGCGGCACAGGGTGGCAGGAGACCCGTGGTGGCAGCCGTGTGCCAGGAGAGTGGGATGGAGCTGGTCACTTGGCGCTCATCAAAGCCAAGCAAATCTTCTAGAACAACAAGACCGTCGGGCTGCAGGCAGTACACAAAACACCATTTTTGTAAGGAAGAGTTGAAAAGGCAGCTAGTGGAGTTGTTGATTCAGGTAAAATGGATCTTATTCACCTCCCCTTCAAGGGTCCGCAGCTTCTCCCTCCCGTTTGTAAACACGTGGCTCTTTTGCCTGCAACCCAAGCCCAGGACACCCCGGTGGCACCCATGGGTGAGAATTCCACACCCTGGGGGGTGCCCTTCCTTCCCACCTGTTGAATTTTTTTTTTTTTTGCTTACCAGGACTCAGTTGACTGCTTCTGCTTGTAGCACCTGTTGGTGACCATTGAAATCAATAAATAATTCAGCATATTCTAAGAGCCAAAATAAAGAAAGGTGTCACATCTGTGAAAATTCAGTTAAGTTCTTCGGAGGGAATAAACCTCAGCAAAGACCATTCAAAAAATAACTGTGTCAAAGCAGTTATGACCTAGGTGACAGTGAGTGGGGGAATCGTGGCCTTGGAAGGATTCTATCTATAATTTACAGCCATTGGCCCCCCAGTCCCCCTTGCTCCCTCTCCAGCCGGTGGCCAGGCTGCCCACTTTTCTTGCCTTGGGGGATTTTGGAAAAAGACCTGTTCAGCTTCTGTTCAGTTGATAAAGCAGCGTAGAGAACCCTGAGGTCTGCTAAGCCCCTGGAAACTTCCGAATCCCTTGCCTCTCGGCCCAGATGTATTCTCCTTCCCCTCTTGAACCTCAGGGACGCCAAGGTGAGTCTCCACCTTGGTCTGTTAGTATCACCAAGGGCTGCCCCACCTTGCCATGTCTGCTTGGCCTCAAATTCCCTGAGGAATTCTTTGGACACTCTGCTCGCTAGGTCATACATTTCTCCACTTGCTGTGGGACCGGGACTGCTTTCCTCCTGAGCACCAGGAACACAGCTCACACACCCAGGTCCCCTCACGGCCTGGCATCTTCTGCTGTGTTCTGTGCAGCCGATAAATGCTGCGGAAACCTCTCCAGCGTTCAGAGACTGCTTGGGGGTACATCACCCAAACTCTTTAAACATGAAGGAGGTTGGAGAGCTACGCTTGTCGAAGGTCCAGTTTGGAATAGATAAATAATCAAAGGCGGAGTGGAGCAGAATGCTCAGCCAAGGAACAGTTCCCTAAACTTCATTCCACTTTTTCCTTTCTAATGATTTATTTCTCCACTTTGAAAAATTTGTGTCCACAGGGGATTCTCTTGGCTGCAAGTAGTAGACAACCCCCCACCCCAAAGGAAACCCCACAGTCACTTAAACCTTAAATCCATTCACTTATTTCTTAGGAAATGCAAGGATTTGCGGCCCTGGGATGGTAACAGAGGCTTAGCAACATCACTGAGGAACGAATGTCTTTCTCTCCATGGAACTGTGCCCAGAGCATTCACATTTGTCCTTACTTCATGGTGGCCACTGATCTCAGTGTCACTTCCTGGTCTGACAGTGCCCAAAGCAGGAAGAAGGGACCTCCCTTGCGTGCCTCTCTGTGACACAGGAAGGAGAGTCTTTCTAGAAGCCCCAGCAGGGTTGCTTGCTCATGGTGGTCTCACCTGGGCTGACTGAGTTCAGCAATGACAGCAGTAGCGCGTCACTGCATGCTGGGATTGGTTTGAGGTAAGCCAGCCCATCCCCTAGGGCCAGGTGCCTCACTGCCTGGGAGGACGTGGACAGCCAGCACTGTCTGCTGCCACAGGAGCGGAGCATGTGTATGGAGCTGTTTGCTTTGATGCAGGAATTTTGTAACAATGAGAGGATCCTCTTTGCTCGGGGTTCATGTCTCAGGATCAAAGAGAGAGGTTTCCAAAGAGCAGTTATGCTTTTCCTGAGAGGTGGGAGTGCGCAGGTGGCGGCTCAGAGGTGGGAGCTGGGGCTGGCTGAGGAGAGGGAGGTGAGTCCTCTGTGCTAGGCAGAGGGTGGTGTCCAGAAGCAAGAAGGGAACAACCTTGCTACTGGGGGGCTTCTGTCTCCATGAGGATGAGGCCCACATCCCCTTTGCCCTCAGCATTCCCAGAGAGGCCTGAGGGCTCCGACTTCTGGATGCGAAGGTTCTAGACAAGTGAGGGACTGCAGCTGAGCCCCATTCTGGGAGAGCTCTGCCATGAACATCCGCCCTGAGCCTCGTGCTACACGGGGATTCTGCGGACGGTTCCGGGGCCTGTTGGGACTAGAGACCCCAGCAGGAAAGCCAGGGGACCTTAGCACAGGTCCCCACCTCTCCAATGGGAGTCGTAGCACCATCTCTTATAAGGAGGGGTAAACAGGATAGGTTGAAAGTGCCTAGACATGTACGGTGCTTGATAAATAACCGCCATTGCAGTGTTAGTGTTACTGTCCCTTGTCGCACGCTCCCGAGCAGACTCCCAAAGCAGGGCCGAAGTTGAATCTCAGAAACCAAGCTGGTGATGTCTCGGAGCTGAGTTCATTTTATTGAGAAGAGAAGAGGGGGGACAGTTTTGATGCTCAGTGTAGTGCAGCAAATTCCCTTCCACTGTGTGAGAGGCTCAGTGGAGGTGCAGGTCCCCAGGGAACCCATGTTCTTGGGAGCAGAGCCTTCCTGGTCCAGGTCCCCGTGGAACCCGTGCTCTTGGGAGCACAGCCTTCCAGCGTTACCCTCATGGCCGGGCCTCCCACTTGTGTCTAGCCGTTCTGTCACCTGGACGCTGACTCAGCGCAGAGTGGATTAGACAGTCTACCTCCCCATCTCTTTATCCACCTATCTGCCTCTTCATCTGTGACATGTACCACAGCATCATCCCATTGACCTTCACGAAAACCCTGACAACTAGAGCAGTGGTCTGCACACTTTTTCTTTCTTTAAAGAGAGAGATAATGAATCAACTTTATTTAGGTTTTCATGTGGCTTTGTTGTTCTGACACTTCATTGTGTACGCGGTGCTGGGGTTCAAATCCACATCCTCGCGCATGCCAGGCAAGCGCCTTAACTGCTGAGCCACTGCTCTAGCCCCAGACTTTTTTGAAAAAGTAACAGGGAATACTCTGTTGGTGGAGAAGCACATGCGCGCTTACACACACACACACACACACTCACACGCTTGAAAACAATGCTTGTATTTCCTTTGTGTGGCACTTTCCATTTCCACTCTGTTTTACTGTACCCAATTCTGATCTGATAAACATCCTTTTTTGTGAGCCCCACAATACTGACTTCAGGAATCAAGGCTGGATTGAGTTAGTGTTCTCAGTTTACAGGGAGACGGAGGGTGGGAGAGGTTACAACAGGACTGAAGACACCCACCTGCCATGGCAGAACTGGAGTTGACCAGCGACCGAGTGTTGTGCTTCTTCCCCCTCCCACAATGCACCTCTGTGCGGCAGGTGGCTCAAGCGTGGGTACTGCCTGAGCCCACCTTGCTTTGTGACGGGCACTTGTCAAGTCTTATTGGTTCCCAGTGCTGGCTGCATGTGGAATCCTTTCAGCTGTCTTCCCAGGAATTAAGGTTCCCGGCAGGGCTGTGCTAGGATTTTAAGTTTCCCCAGACGATTTCTCTGTGCATCTTAGAATCTCTGAAGGGAGAAATCTTATGCGGCTCCCACTTCCTCTTCTTTTTCTGGAGGCTGAGATTGCAAAGGAGGCCAGCTCATTTGCTGGGGCATTTCTTACTGAAGACGAAACAATATGTACGGGGAGAAACACAGGCACGTTATTAAAGCAAGCGTGTGGGCAAAGCCCAGTGCTCTTTCAATTGCTGTATTGTTCCCCTCCTCCCCCAGCTGGCTCATGACCATGTCATTGCCCTGCACAACTGGCTTCGGAGGACAGAAATGAAGTGCACTTCCCCAATTTGTCTGGAACGGTCCACTCTCCCTGCGCCTTCCCCGAGGAGAGACGAACAATACCCTCACTGAGCTGGATCGGTAGCCTGAATCTGAATTTGCTTTAATAATCCTGCTTTCTGTTTGTATAATTATTGAAGTGCTCTGGGTCATGGGGTCGGCATTGAAATTGTGGCTGAGTGTGCGTGGGTGGATGGGGACTTGGCTTATTTCCATATCTGCCATAAAAGGCCTGAAGAACAGAATCAAATTGAATCTCCTCCTCCGAATAGGAAGAAGAATCTATTAATTCTAAGCAGTTTCTGCACATGAACACTTTATTCTCGGAGCAAGAGAACTGCCCTTCCCGAGGGGTGACGGAGGCCATCCTCATGGTCCATTTCCTTCTTGGGCAGTGGCACCAAGAATGCACTGCTTGTTTCCTTCCTGATATGGAGGAAACACTCACTCAGCAGCGTCAACTCCCACTCCAGGTATCTAGGCTGTGAATGGGAATGAACACCTCTTACTCACGTCTGGGTTGGCAAAAGCCCTGTTCCTGAGCAAAGGCTTTGGGGGACTCATCTGGGTGGCTTCGCAGCAATCCTCTGTCCAGCTGTAAATGGGTGACAAAGCTCTCTTCCCGAGAAAGGTCAGGATTCTCAGAGGAAATGGTGACAGCCACGTTCATGCCTAACTGGAGCCTCACGCTCTTCATTTGACAAGGACACAGTGCCATGTCCCGTCAGCGCTATTGCTGCCCTGTCTTAGCAGCAGTGTGGAGGTGTCTGCTGTCCTGGGACCTCCTGTCGTTCTGATGTGGGTCGTCTTGTCCCACCCGATCATGACCACAAGGGAGGGGAAAACATCGTAGCCCCACTGCTCAGATGGTGAAGTTGGGGCAGACTGTGGCCTATAACCTGGGCAATGTCACCTACAAAGGCTGTTGCCAATGGGGGCACAGGGCCCAGAGCCACTGAGGACCCTGACTTCTCCCCAGAGTGCAGGAAGATGTCACCAGGGGCCAACAGGATGCTTGTGGACACCGCACAAATAGATTCCATGTGTTACATGAGTGACGCTAACAAATTCATCAAGTAAAGTCCAACGTGCGATTTGACAAATACAAACAACATGCAAGAATCACAGGGAAGCACTGAGCAGATAGTGATCCCCAGCACCTGTCTGAACTCATCCGAACGCGTGGAAGAAGATTTTAAATGGTAGAATACAGAAAGTGGTGAGTCCGTGATAACATTTTTAAATGGTTGATTCATTCTTTCTGGAATCATAGTCCCCCAGTGTAACCAGAATCCCTAACTGTTGAAGGGCATAGTCACGCTTCTGCTTTATTTCCAGCACACAGTCCAGTGCTGGGCGTCTCGTGGACCCTCAGAATATGCTGCAGATGTTTGGGGTGGCTGAAAGAAACCAGGTGTCCTCTTGATCTGTCACTAACTTGCTGTGTGACCTCAGGCAAACCATATCACCTCTCTGTGCCCTAGTTTTTTCTTTATAAAATAAGTGGTATGGGAAAGCTTTCATCTAAAGCATGTTCTAGAGCTGTTTCTGTGAGAGATGAGTTAAGTAAAAAATTATTTAGTGGGTACCTCCTCCCAAGATTTTTTTCCTTTTAGTGAGGTAAGAGAGCCCCGTGATTGAGAGCAGAGACTTTGGGGGCAGATTCCTCAGCTTGAATGCAACCTATACCACTGTGTGCTGTGTGGCTGTAGGTAAGTCACTCCCCGCACCTGCTTTCCATGGGAAAGCGGCGTTCGCACACATCAATTGCTCAAATGCAGACACTTGGCTCATGGCAAATGTTAGCCATTATTTTAGCTACTGTGTGTCAGGCACTGTTGTAGTGGGAACAGTGGGATGGATTTTCCACCACCAAGTCATAGCCATTCCCTAAGGGCACAAAGAGAATGAAGGTGGTCAGGGACTGGACCCTTCTCAACAGAATGTTGGGCCACCACATGTACTTCAGGAAGCCGCCAGCAGGTGGCGGAGTGGGATTAGATTTTAGGTGGCCCAGGCCTGCAGCTCCTCCAGCCTGGGGCTTTGTGAAACAAAAATAAATAAATAAGTTAATTGATTAATAAGATTAAGTTGTCTGTTTTTCTTTCTCGACACCCGGAGCCACCAGCATCTGGTGTAAGTAGAGGCACTTCTTCAATTTGCTGTAGACACATCAGTGGGGAACCTCAGGGGGCTGGGGCTCTTGTTCTGAAATAGCTCAGTGTACCACCTAGGGGGCAGGTAAGTAAAAGAAACGTCCCCTGGCTTATGCTTCTGAGGGTTGGGCGTTGTTCTATGTTATTGACAGTATTCGTGATCGGAAAATCTGTGGAGTCACGATTAAGGAAGGTAAAGGTGTAATCTTTGAATCACAGGCCCTGGTCGCAGGGTGAGTCAGCCTGGTGGATGCCCTGGTCTGCTGGGAAAGCTGCTTCAGCAGGTGCAGTGTGTGTTTGGGGGGCACCCAGAGGCTTAGCAGGCACAGAGTCTTGCTCAGAGTGCCTTGCAAGCCCCATCTGTGTGGCCCCCTGCGGAACCAAAGTTGGGCTCAAGAGGGCCTCACCCCAAGAGCCCTGCATGCTGTCCTGTGGCCCTACAGTGCAGCCCAACTTCACTGGTTGGGCTGAGACAGCTCAGCCTTTGTGAGGTGCAGATTCCTGAGCTCTGCCCACCCCAGCCCTGTGGAGCCAAGACTGGCCTCACCTGTCTCTCCCCGGGTGGCAGCATCTCCTCTTGCTCCATCAGCTTCTCTGTTCCCCCTGCCCCAGGAAGCCACAGAGAGTCTTCTGATTGAGCTGCGTGGCACTGACCCCCACAGTGGCTCTGAGAGTCATGGACACGTCTGTCCTCCCCTCTGCCCAGGCCTGGCAAAAGCCCATTGGAACTGGAACTTGCAGTGAATGAAACAGAGGGTGTCCCACAATGCCCCGCTCCCCAGCTCACCTGCAGGGAACACCACAGGGGTAAAGGTGCACCTTCTTCACCTGGAGGGGCAGGGCGACCTCCTGAGGTTACAGGGCTGAACCTAAAGCCCACAGCAGGGAAGCAGACATGGGGAACTCCGAGGGGTGGGTGGTCTGGAGGCCAAGGACACATCTGGAGGAAGCTTCTAGGCAAAGGCAGTGAGCAGCAAGGCTCCCTGGGCAAAGGACCTGAAGGACCGTGGGTGGTGAGTTTCAGGGTGCAGGGCTGTGAGGGCTGCTAGTGCCCAGTGTCCCTGCTTCCATCCTGGCCTTGATCCTCCCTCTCTCCCATTCTGTCCTCTGCACTGCGGCCTGCATCAGGCTGGGTCCAATGGGCTCCCCGCACCTGCCCTTCTGGGGCCTTGGCACCCAGCTCCTGCCAGTGCCTTGCCCACAGGAAGGTGGGTGCTTGAGACAACTGAGAGACATTTGGTTTGTGGCCCCCATGGACCCTATCCTGAGCCAGGAGGGCAAGTCCAGCGTGGATCCCCGGGATTGAGACAAATGCGCATAGTCAGACTGCAGTCCTCTTCGCTCAGTACCTTCCGGACTGTTCTCTGCTTATGGGAAACGGCATTTCACGCCTCTCTTTCAGATGTATTGTTAAGGACCCTGGGAACCCTGAGCTCAACAAGCCGAACTAACTTGGTTTGAACACGTATTTGAGAAAAAAGATTTTTGAGCATGAGGATTTTTAAAAGACCTGTTACTTTCCTGTAAAGGCAAGAAATCGCCATTGGTTGAAGCAGCAGGGGTGAGCATCCTGGGAGACCCCATTAATCCCAGGGCTTCCTCGCAGGCCAGGCCTGTCGCTGTTGAGCAGAGCAGATGGACAGAAGAGTGTTTCCAGGAGGGAAGGATTCAGTGCACACCCTTGAAACCCGGGGAACTGGGTTAGGGAGCCCCCGCCCTGTGTTAGAGGCAGATGCTGTGTAACAAATGATCCCACACGTGGTATCCCATAAACGTGGCTGTAGAACCACAGGTTTGCTATCTCAGGTTTCTGTGGGTCAGGAGTCTGGGTCCACTTGGCTGGGGTTTCTGCTAGGGGCCAGACTGTGCTGCATCCTCCTGGGAGGTGCAGGTCCTCTTTGAGATATGGTTGCTGGTAGAGGTCATTTCCTTCCAGCCGAAGAGTAGGGACCCTTTTCTGCTCAGCTGCTGCTCTCCGCAGCCAGGGGGCGCCATGATCCTTGCTGGCCGACTCCACAGGCAGCCCCCAGCCGGATGTCCCTGCCATCCAGGCCTGCAGCAGTCTCTCTGACGTAACCTAATCAAGGGAGTGATGTAGACCTGGTTCACAGGTTCTGCCCATGCTCTGGGGCAGGGGACTGTGCTTGTGCAGGCTGTGGGGTGGGAGTCCTGGACTTTTGCCCATCGCAGCTCTCAATAGTGCAGTTGTGGAAGACAACCAGCGGGAAACACTTTGAGCACTTGTTTTGAAGAAGATAAACTGGTCACCACACCCCAATGAACCAAAGAATGTATTGGTCCATTTTGGAGGCAAAACCTAGCAAAGGTGGGGGAAGTCTTTATTTTGGTTCTGTGAAGGGTGGAAATACCTGTAAAACTTTTCAGAACATGTCTGTGTCCTGCATTTTTGTGATTAAGGCAAGTTAGGCAGAGTATTGTGCTTCGTTATTTCCCAGTGTGGGTCAAGCACCCATCTAAAAACCGCGAGATGAAGGTGAACATGGCGGTCAAGGTCAAGGACTGTGGTTTGGACAGATGTGGGTTCAAGTCCTAGGCTGGTAACATTCCAACTGCAAGGGGTTAGGGAGGCGTGGGGAGTAAGAGAGAAAGAAAAGGGGCGAGAAGCAGAAGGTATGCGTGACAAGAGGGATGAGGAGACCCTTCTGGACTGGTCGCCATCTGGACAAAGCGTGGTTTTTAAAAATCTGAACAAGATGATCTTGTGGATGCGGGATCAGGCACAAACTTCCTCCCAAGTCCCGCCATCCAAGGCAAGGTTCATTCCTAGCTTAATTTCCTCAGCCCATCACCCCATCCACTCATGCTGCAGTCATCAGCCCCTCCACCTTGGTACTGGAACATTCCAACCCTGGACACCCATGTACTTCCTGCCTCACTTCGCTCAGGTCTCTGCTCACCTGCATCTCCAGACTGGCCACCCCCCTTGGCGTCACCCAGCCCTCCCGTGCCCTTCTCTGCTGTCATTCTCATAGCACTCTGACCCCAGGGGCAGTTATTAGACTTTCATGTCCTCTTTCTGTAACGTCTATATTTCCCTATCTTCGATGTCATTTGTCCACTCTGTCTAGATCCAGGTCTCAGCAGCTGCCACCGAACTTCACCTGGGGACTGGTTAGGAATGCAGAGTGCTGGGCCCCTCGCCAGATCACACACTGGGGTGGGGCGCCTGCCCGCGAGGCTCTGGTGCAGGACGTGGTCTGAGAGCCACGGAGTCCCCAGCATTTTAACAGTGTCCATCATAGCGAGTGCTCAAAATTCTCCAGGTTGAGAAAGCGCAGGGACCCATGGGCACCACTCAGGAAGGACCCTCCCCTCCCCTGTCCCCATTTCCGTTCTCACAGGAAAGCACAGGGCTTGTTTCCCAGGTGCGGTTAACAGATCCAGGAAGAGTGAAGGCTCACCTGGAGTTGAGCCTCAGGTGACCCTGTCTGCACCGAGCTTCAGGCTGAGCAAATCGAGAGCAAGCGAGGCCCACCGATGCCGTGCCAGCGACCCCTCACCTAGCTTTAAAACAAGTGAGCAGGTTTCCTGAGAGCTCCCAAAGAAACAGGGTCAGCACCTGAAACTCTGAGCGCCTGTGACCTTTGCATGCAGCAACAGTCTTCTGCGTGTGCTTGGTGGCCAGGCCGGCTGGGATCTCCTGATGGGCTGCAGCCGGCAGCGTGGCATATCCCCGTGGGGTCACTGAGGGTTTGGGCATCATTTTCTCCAGGTCACTGTGTCCACTGAAGCCTGGGTGACACCATGTTCCAGCCTGTGACAGTCTGAATGACAGCCATGAGACACACCCTTCGTCAGTGCCCACGTGTGGTGGGGAGGCACCGAGAACAGAGCCAGGTGGTGGGAGGAGGAGGCAAGGATCGCTGGCTGTCGAGAGGAGAAACAACCACCATTTACTCAGTGCCACACATTGTGCAGGTCCCCTTTGCAAGATGACGAAACTGAGTCTCAGAGGCTCCACAGCTCCCCCAGTCAGGTGGCACCAGGATACAGAGCCAGCACTGTGCTCACCACCATGGATGCCACTGTGGGCCTTGAAGATGCCCACAGCGAGGCTTAAACTCCCCTGTTGTCCTGCAAATGAGTGACAGGCTGGTTACTGTGCCCGTAACTTGTGACACCTTGGAACTGAGTTGCCCCCTCTGCACGGCCACTGCACCTACTCACTGAGATGCTCTCCCTTTGGCGGGAAGAATGACTAAGAAACATCTCGGACCTCCTTGCCCCCTCTGCTGCACTGACCTTCCTGACCCTCGCTGAAGTTCAGGCTAAGCCAGGTCACTGCCACAGGTAGGAAGAGCAGGGCTTTGGAAGAGGCAGACGCCGGCTCTGCTGGTTAAGGTAAGCTTCAGTTGGCTCCTCTATAAGAGGGGGATAATTACCCCAACTTGTAAGAATCAAATTAATGGTTTAAGTTCAGCGCTTGGTAGGTACTGAGTAGATGGTGGCCATAGTGTCTTCATTACTGCGAGGAGGAAAGAAGCAATGGACGCACCCGCGGAGGCTGAGCTCAGCACGCCAGGTGACTTGCTGTCCCCAGGCAGTGGTTGGGAAGGGTGGCTCCTGTCCTCCAGAAGGGAACGAAGAACTCTCCAAACTCCTCGAGAGAACCGTGCTCACCCCGCCCACTTGCGTTCTCCGGTGTTGGGATGAGTATTTTTAGATCAGTTGGTCCCCAAGGATGGGCACTGGGGTCTTAGTAATTACAGCTTGCTGTGACCCCATGAGCTAGGGAAACGAGGTACTAAACAAATTACGTAGATTTTTATTTATTCTTATGACTATGGGATTTCTCAGAGCCTTGGATGTGCTGGTGGATGGGGTGCGGGGGTGGGGAGAGGATCTTCAGGATGGCAGGTGGCAGGTGTTTCCCAAATTTGTGAGAAAGACACAGTGGAAGCACATTATTCCAGCAACCCTGCAGCTCTTCTCAGCCTGAATTCTGTGATCCCAATATTTGAGTCACACAAGGGCTGGCCCTGTAGAGGACAGGAAGTCATGATGTCAGCGGGAGGATAAGGCTGAGCCTCCTGGCCTCTTACGTCTGGAGGCATCTATAGGGGTTCTCTCACATTCCTTGCTTTGGGGCTGAGGATGTGTTCACCAGGAGCCCTCATTCCTGTGCATTTAAAGGGCCCACACTTCATGTTAGAATAAAGGGGAAGGTGGTAAAGCTCTTCTGAGTCACCTGTGGTGCAGGTTGCAAGGCAGCCTTAGAGCAAGCTCCATCTTGCAGGGATGGAGAGGACCCGAGACCCCGGGCAGCCACCATCATCCAAAGCCTTTAGAACAAGGAAGGGCTTCCAAGTTTTGCTTTGCATTTTAATGGTGTCTTCTTCATAGTATTCCAAACTAATAGTGCTACTGAACAAAATCTACTGAGTTACTAATAGGATTTTGGGAACAGTTGCAAACTGACTCTAGAAGGTTTCAAGTTCACGGAGCCAGCTCAGCACTTAGGACAGGGTCGCTATGGTGCAGATGTGGGGTCTGCCATGCAAGCGGGCGTTGGGTCGAGTGGTCCTTTCCCAGGGCTTCCTCTTGGCCTGCATGGTCCTGTAGCCCTCCAGCAGGCAGCTCATGCACACGGCCACTCTGTGGGGTCGGGGTGGGGGAGAACACCCGCAGGGAGGTGGCAGACAGAGACCCTCCTGCCAATTACTGGTTTTTCTACTGTCACTTCAACTGATCAATGGCCGGACAGGGCTTAGGAGGAAACGGGGTGTGTGCGGAGTGATCATTGACCTACTGAAAGAGGGTTCAGAGAGGTCAGGATGTTTGTAACTTTCCTGTTAAAGTGTGACTTCCACCAAGAGGACGTGGGGCACTGAGTTCAGATGAGATCTGTGTCAATGGGAGCGAGTGCAGCCGGGTGCCAGGGCGTGTGTGGGCGTGCACCCGAACAGCTGAAGCAGCACTGAGACACACACACTAAATCCAGAGCAAATAACTTGAATGGAACAGTTTCCAAGTTCCCAACTCAGCACTTTACCAAATGCAGAACAGTGAAATGGCTCATCAGAGACCGGAGGGGGCGATTTGCAGCCCTTACGTGAGTAGCATTCCCAGGAAGCCAGACGTTTACTCTATTCTGTATTTTATTTTATTTTAACACTTACCAGGAGACCCGTCGTCCTGGCAGATCCTTAGGTGTGCAATGCACTACTGTTATCCACAGGCACACAGCCTACTGGGCAGAGTCTTAGCATTCCCTGGGCAGCTTGTTAAGGTACAGATGCCTGGTCCCCACTCCACAGGGGTGGAGATGACATATTTATGCTGGGACCAGAAGCTGCATTTGAAGTAAATACCACAAAGGATTCTGGGGTGACTGTTCTGTGGAACACACTTTGAGAAGCACTGGATTAGGGCTAAGTGAAGGAGAGCTTCCTGGAGGAGGTGAGGGCTGAGCTGAGGTCTAAGTGATAGAGGAAAAAGAGATAAGAATCTCTCATGCAATACTTCACAAATGTGTCTGAGGTTCAACCTGTGGATGGCCAGGGCATGTCAAGATAACCACAGAGATTCGGTGTTGAAATCTTCCATGGTTGTTTGCCAGTGTGTGATCTGTGGCTACTTAGGGGACCAGGCATAACAAGGGACACACTACATATTAGTCATGGATCATGGATCTGTGCAGGGTGGATTGGAAGTTTAAAAAAAATAAAAATAAAAAACATAAAAAATGCCAAAACCAAAACTGGTTCTTCCCACAGGTGGTCTGGGGACAATGTAAACAGAGGGGCGAGAGAACAGCCGCTTTTGAGGAACTGAAGGTTGCCTATGGTGATGGGGCGGTGGGTGTGAGGATGCAGGTGGTAGCAGTGAACCCGGAGAGGAAGGGGGTCAGCTTTCTACCTGAGCAAGAAACTGAGACATTATCCTCGTGGAAGGCCATGTGGGTTTAAAAGCAACGCTGCGTCCAGGGGCCTGGTCCTCCGTCAGACTTTGCCAAAACCCTGCTGGGAACTTGGGTTCCCTGTTACTTGCCATCTGTTTCCAATGCCAGACAAGATCAGGGGAGTCAAAGTGGAAGAGCCAGAGGGGACAGGAAGAAATGGGAACCAAGGGGTGGCAGGGACAGACGACGGAGGCCCTCCAGGCTGTGGTGAGGATAGGGCGGTAGGAGACCACCGGGAGATGGAGAGCTGGGTGCAACATGATCCATATTTGAAAGTATGACTTTGGAAGCTCTGTAATGAAATTGATGAAGCGGGAGGGGAGACTGACAGCCTGAAAGAAGCTCCGAGGGAGCTGTGGTCTGGTTTGTTCACCGTTGCTCCCTGGTGCCTAAGATGGGCTGCTCAGTATCTGATGATGAATGGATGCTTGAGTGTGCAGCTCTTTAGCTTTCTTGGTCAATGTCCAAGTCTGGAGCTCCGTCCTGAGCAGTGGGTTTGCACTGCGTCTACTTAGCTAAGGTGGGACCTCTCTGCCTGCATTGGCCTTCCTCTAAACTGCCCAGTTGGGGTTGCCCGCAAGAGACGTTTGCACCTGATTTACAGAGAGAAAGTGGAAGCCAGGTGTTTTTTAAGCTCTTTAAGGTCAGTATAGAGCCCATACTTCAACGGCTCATGCCAGCTGTCCCTGATCTGCAAGCTGGTCTCATTGGCACAGGACAGTGGCTCTTCCCACAGCTTCCACAGCCCCCAGGTAGCAACTCTGTCTGTCATTTGAGTCCTGGTCCAGGCAGGTGTGTAACTGCACAGGGAGGCGTCGACTGTCCGTGCAGGTCACACGCAGCTTTGAGATCAGAGGTGACAAGGAGTGGCACAGTTTCCGAGGGTCATGGAGGCTGCAGGGTGTTCCCCATCTCCCCTGCTCCACACCCATCCTCTGTACTGCCAGTTCTGCTGATGCCAGGTTCCAGCTCCTGCACTAGCCGGAGTGTGACTCTGGCACCACCTCACCTTCTCCATTGCTCTTGGTGACTCTGCTTCCCGGAAGAACCCTGAGCACGCAGGTTGACTTCAAGGACTTCTTAACCTTGGGGTTTCCTATTCTAAATTTTAGAAAAAATGTATTAAGATATTAAGTAGGGACTGGAGCGGTGGCTCAGCGGTTATGGTGCTTACGTGGCATGCAGGAGTACACGGGTTCAAACCCCAGCACCACGTACACAACTAAGTGTCAGAGCAACAAAAGCCACATGAGAAACTAAATAAAATTCTCTCTTTAAAAAAAGATATTAAATAAATTTATAAAGAAAACTCCTAACTTCTTAACTATTCTGCTGCCAGTGAAGTTCACCAAAGCGTGCAGGGTGTTTTCAAGCGGATCTGGATGTCTTAGCTTTGGTAGAGTTTGTTGTTTGTTTTTCTGAGAGGGATGGAAGAGCACCTCTCAGGTCCGCTGCTGGGATCTGTGAACCGGGTGACTCCCTGCGAGTGGTGGAGGTGCGGAGGTTCAGCTGGTAATCATTGGCAGACCCCCCACTGCCTCAGCCCCGGAGCTGTGACCTTTCACTGAGTCCTGCAATTAGAGTTTAGTCCCAGGTTGAGCCCGGATCTAAAATGATTCTAATTTTTTGGATAAATGGGAAAAAAATAGAATGACTTTTCCGAACCAAGCAGGAACTTGCAGATCCAATTCTGGTGCTTTCTTAGCGAGGACAGTGGCATAATGGGCAGAAGGCCCAGGTGGTTTTTATTTTTTAATCTGATTTTTATTTGTGTAATAACTGTAGGTACGAAAGGGGTGCAGCGTGACGTTTCAACGCATGCACACAGTGTGCAAGAATCTAATCAGGGCAACGAGCATTTCCTTCTCCTTATCATTTCTTTAGTTTGGAGGCTTCAAGCTCCTGTGTCCCACAGCTTCATACATTAAATGACAGGTCACTGTGCACTATCGTCACCCCACTGCCCTGCCACTCACTGAAATTTTCCCCTTCTGTCTATCTGTGTCGGCACCAGTTTCCACCCTTCTTTTGGTCCTCCAATGTCTAGTCCACATGCAGATCAATGTTTTCAGCTTCAGATAGGAGAAGGATCTTGGGGAATCTGTCTGTCTGTGACTCGCTTACTGTTTACCCTCCTGTCCTTGAGTTCTGACCCTTTGCATTTCATTCTTCTTGTTGGCCATAACATTCCACCATGCACCTACACCCATGCATTCACCTTGCACCTACACCCACATGTTCACCGTGCACCTACACGCACACGTCCACGAGGAGTCCACACCCACGCGTCCACCATGCACCTACACCCACACATTCACTGTACACCTACACCCACATGTCCACCGTGT